>SNQJ01S0162433.1:17286-36142 GCA_010110895.2 Picea sitchensis
TCCATTACCCAAACCTGGGGTCTCCAACTTTTCATGGCCATAACTCTCTAACCGTGAGGAATTATGTGACGTTCCACATACCACCGGAAATGACATGACAAGAACTATCCATATAGGATATTTTCCCTGACAAATTCACTTTCTTTCACCTCATTATTCCACAATTAATCATGGTTTCTCTTACTCCACAAAGCTTCTTCCCATGAGGGATTTCACCATACGGGGACCACTTTGGAGTTCATCCATATTTACTTCTTATCAACCATGACAAAATAATAATGAGTCATATTTACATCAAACAATATTGGGTCCATTACCCAAACCTTTGTGCTACGGGGCTTTCTTCAAGGGTTGACATCAATGACAACCAACCTTAATCAACACAGACGGCATGGCATGCATAAGGAGATTATATCTGACAGAGATACAAAGTTTACTTCAAATTTTTGGAAATCTTTGTTTTCTTATTTTGGAACAAAATTTCTCTTTAGTACAGCCTATCTCCCTCAAACTAATGGGTAGATAGAGAGGGTAAACCAAGTTTTAGAAGACATGATGAGGATGCATGTAATTCATCAACCCAAGAAATGGGAGGACTACCTACCACTGGTATAATTTTCTTACAACAATGGCTATCAAGAGTCATTAAAATTGAGCCCTTTTGAAGCCCTCTATGGAAGCTAGTGAAAAATTCCAATCAGAAGGAACAACCCAGTAGACAGAGTTACAATCAGGTCATTTATTCTAAAGGAATGGAACAACAAGTGATTCATGTCAGGAAAAATATGAAGATATCCCAGGATAGACAAAAGAGCTATGCGGACCTAAAAAGGACTCCTAGAGAGTTCAAAATAGGGGATCATATGTATCTACGGGTTAGACTCAAGATAATCTCCTTGAGGATGGGATCTTGTGCCAATATTGCACCTCGGTATTGTGGACCCTTTGAAGTTTTGGATAGAGTGAGACCAGTAGCCTATCAACTAGTACTTCCTCCCACCATGAAATAACATAATGTTTTCCATGTTTCTATATTAAAGAAGTATGTACATGATTCTCACCATATTATTGGATGGTCTATGATTTAGGTGGAACCCCAGGGAGAGTTCCTGTCAGAACCTCAATTCATAATAGATAGGAAGGAAACCCCACTCAAGAACAAAACCATTGCACAGGTCAAGGTGCAGTGGAAACACTTTGGCCTAGATGAGGCTACATGGGAAATGGAGGATTCCATGAGACAAGCATATCCATTTTTGTTTACTTCTATACATACAGAGCACATCGGTAGGTAGAACATCGAGGAAGATGTTCATTTAAGGGGGAGGGGATTGTAATACCCTTGTTTCCCCTGATTTGTAAATATATCTATAAATGGATAAAAGACTATGAAAGACTAAATATGTGTGAATGTTTGATTTGATGAACCTTTGTATAAAAGGGTCAATGTATGAATTTGTTGTTATTAATAGAATATGAATTTGAATACGTGTTTCACAACTACTGAAAGGTGGAAAGATTTCCAAAATAGACCATGGATGCTATGAGAGATATGGTGAAGGGAAACAAAGTATGGTTGATATGAACCTCACTTGACTAGTACCTACTAGGTGAAATTTATCAACAATCCTCTGACCCAGAAATGAATTACCAGTCAGGATGGTAGCTAGAAGGCAATCCTCAAGATTTAATGAGGAGATGGGGCATGGTACCAATCTGTTAGGATTCTAGGTCGGCCCATGAATTGGGATTCAGACCCACACAACCTTGCTTAGGAAGGAAATAAATGTGGTAATTTGGGGACAGAGATAGATTTCCAAGATAGCAGAGGAGAGAAAATAATCTCCCAAGAAGAGAAGTGAACAGACTTCGATTCTGAAGTTGAGAGGGAAAAGATGAGAAAAACTCAATATGGTTGTAAGAAGCCATGGGCACGGTTTTGCTAGAAGATGATAAATGATGTTGACTAGTGACTGAGGAAGTACTCGTGCATACCTCCTTTCTTGGAGTAGAGAAAACTAGACACCCAGTTCCTATGGGAGAAGGAGAGTAACCTTCATCCCTGACTGTTGTGGAGGCAAGAGAAAGAATCTCTCTCAGATCATCATGGTCTAGCTCGGGGGTGGCCAGTGGTAAATCCATTAGGAGTGAATGTTCCTATGGTTGGGAGGAAACATGCACCCCTTTCAGTAATTGCTTCACATTTTCCAGTTCTGATAAATATTTTCATACTCTTTGTATTATATTGGATGTGATGATGAAATTTCTATTTTTATGATTCAGTATCTCATTATTTGAACAATTATTAGAAATTCTCTTTGATTTCTGTAAAATTTTATATCTATCTATTGGAATTATCTCAGTTTAACTATTAGAGAGTCATGGCATGTGAGTCCGTAGAAGAGTCGGGGTAGGATCGACTAAAATGTCTAAGTCCTGAAAACCCTGTGAAGTTACCTTAGCGGGAATGTTAAGTTCGAATTATGTGGGAGAAGGGAGTTTTTCCCTTAGACTATTCACCCATATCACTGAGGGCTCATGCCCATGTCCTTAACCATATTGTTTCTAAAGTATTAGCACTTAGCCCCTAGAATTTCCAAAGTATCCATGTCACCAGTGCCTGGGAACCCTGCGCTAGCCTGAAAGGAGTTATCCATTCCAACTTCGAGACTTCAGGACTTGTGACTTCAAAATCCTCGAAAGTAGCTGAAGACTGAAGTTGCAAATCAACAAGGACCGTCGATATGTGGATTCAGTATGGATCGCTCTCATCCATCAGATAAAACATAGGAAGGGAGGTGTTAAGTGCTTCAATGAAGTCTTACTTTGAGAGTTTGGTATGCTATAGCGCTGAAACTCCCAAATGGTTGAGTCACGAAGTTAATCTGGACCATTGAAACTGGTGTTTGGTGATATAGGAACATATGAGTTTTCCCCGGAGCTCTTCTAGCCAGATTAATTCCTGGTCATAGACACTAAGAGCATGTGGTGACATATCCAGCATGGTCTAGAGGGAAATTCATCAATCTAAGGGACCCACCTTTGACTACTTGACTAATCGAGAACACGTCGTGGAAAAACATGTGGCCCCTACTCATTCCCTGTTAAGTGTTTAATTTTAAAATAGGACTGTTGGATGAGGGGGTACATGGAAAGCGATCATGTATTCTAGAGATTTTGTACTCTAGAGGAAACCAGCCAAGAGTTTATGAATTCCAAACTCACCGAAGTCGCGAGTGCCGAAGTGGATCTCTGTCGTTGGTCAAAAAGGGAATGTGGTGCAAGATCCCATATTATAGAGACTTATCTATTTAGGGGATTTACGTCAAGAGGAGTCGATAAGCCCCATGTTGATTAATTGGGTTGGTTGTCATTGATGTCAACCCTTGAAAAAAGTCTCGTACCGAATTTCGGTAGCACAAAGGTTTGGGTAATGGACCCAAGTTTGTTTAATGTATAATGGTATGTGTTTTGATATATTTGCAGGTAATACTGTTCTAGATAAATAGTACATGTCATGCCATTTCCAGTGGTATGTGGAACGTCACATAACTCATCAAGGTTTGAGATTTATGGCCTTATGAAGTTAAAGGACTCTCATATGATTGAATTGAAACCCCAAGAGGTCAAAAAAGTCAAAGTGCTTGCAAAGAAGAAATTATTTAAATAATAAAGTGAAGTGACAAAGTCAAAGAGGATTATTTAAATAATAAATTGAAGTGACAAAGTCAAAGAGGATTATTTAAATAATAAAGTGAACTGAAAAATTCAAAGAGGATTATTTAAATAATAAAGTGAAGGGACAAAATCAAAGAGGATTATTTATATAATAAAGTGAAGTGACAAAGTCAAGGAGGATTATTTAAATAATAAAGTAAATGGAGAACTTTCTAATTATGGAAATTGGTTATAAGAAGGTTAACCCTACAATAAGGAAAATGGGTTAAGTGGTCAAGTGGATATTGGATACATGGAAAAGTGGCAATTTGGGCAATGTTGGACATAGGTGACTCTGTGGACAAAGTAGCTATGTGGACAAAGTGGCCTAGAAGATTCTTCTAAGGAAGCTACTTGGAGAGTATAAATAAGAGGCAAGGCTCTCTCATTTAAATCACACTTGAGAATATTGAATATCACACTTGAGGTAACCAAAGTATATCTAAGCCTATTTTCAGAGGGAAGGTGAAGTAAAGAAGGGTGAAATTCAAGGGAGGATAAGTTTTTTTGATGATGCTTTCTAAGTTGTGTTATTTACAGGTCATCTCACCATTTTTGCAATAATGTTTTTTTATAGAATGATTCAGACCGTGAAATTGGGACTCCATTGAGAAAACATATCCAAGTAGTTGTGGTATTAATTTCATCTTGTGGGTCGTTTTATTTTTGGAGTTACATTCTGTGGAAAATAGGGTTTGTGGCTAGTCCCGAAACTAGTCTAAAACAAGTGTTTCGGGTAAAAACGTCATAACTTATTCATAATAGATCCAAATTTAGTAATACCAAATGTGTTGGTTAGAGTATAGTCCATATTATTCTATGTAAAATTTTCATATCCGTAAAAAATATATTATGCGCAGGGCACGCTCTACAAGTTCGCTCTCTAGAATAAGTCGGAATTCAACAAGGTATGTCATTTTTACTATAACGCCTTTTCTGAGAGGTTCCAAGTAGTGAAACCTGGAGGAATTGCATAAAACACACCGAAGAACATTTTGTACTATTTTCATATATTTATTCATTACAGGTACATAGTTATCATTATTTCAAGTTAGGGTTGTTGGCTAATAAAAAACTAGTCCTGTGAGACTAAAGTAAAGTTTGATGAAAATGCTAGTCTCTTGTTGTTAAATTTAAGGAAGGTTTGCAGGTTGAGGTACACATTGGTGCATGGTTTATGAACTTGTTTATGGTACAAGTTGATTACAGGTTGTTTGGTACAGGTTGGTGCATGGTTGATGCACTTGTTTATGGTACATGTTGATTACAGATTGAGGTACAAGTTGATGCATGGTTGATACATGGTTCAAGTTATTGGTACAAGTTGTTTGATGTAGGTTTATTGATACAGGTTTACAGCAGTATATTTCACAGTGATAGTGTGACAGTGGTTCCATCATTCTAATTATACGCCAGGGCAGTTGGACGGGGCAAGGACAGGTGGTTGTAAGTAGCTTCCAATTGTAGCTGCAGAACATAGGGGGTTGCAGCCTCCTTCTGGCTATAGCCAGAGAATTGGGGATTTGGAGATTCCCTCATGTTGTATCCTGAGAAACTAGGGGGTTGGAGCCTCCTTCCAGTTGCATCTGGAAAACAAAGGAAGTTGGTGCTTCCAATGAATGTAATTCTTCAAGACATATAAGAAAAAGCATTTTGTGGTTTTCTCCCACTTTGGGTTTCCACGTAAAAATACTAATATACTTTGCATGTGTATGATTTTTCATTTGTTCATTGCTTATTTACTCTACAAATATTGGATGATAATTCTACATTGATATAACACTTTCATTATATGGTTAAAAAGGATTAGATTTCTCTATTACTGATTTACCCCCCTCTCAGTAATCCAACAATTGGTTTCGGAGTAGGTTCCTTCAAAAATCAGTTTAACCACTGAAAGGTAGATCATGGAGAGCAACAACATGTATAAAAATAAATTTCCATAGTTTGTTAGACATAAGTATGCCTTTTGGAGCATAAGGATGAAGACATATATACAGGCACAAGGATTTGAAATTTGGAAATCAATTGTAGATGGATACACAGTACCAACAGTTCCACCGACAAATGACAAAGCTATGAAACTGAGTCAGAATAATTCCAAATACACAAATGCACTTATGAATGGTCTTGGAGAATCGGTATTCACCAAAGTTGCACATTGTAAATCCGCTAAAGATATTTGGGACAAACTTTGAAATATTTATGAAGGAGATTCAAAATTCAAAGCAACAAAGCTTCAAACTTACAGAGGTCAGTTTGAACAACTAAAGATGAAGGAATATGTGAACATTGCAGCTTATTTTTTACGAGTTGATGAAACAGTAAATGAAATCCTGGGATTGGGAGAAGAAATCAAAGAGTCTGTAATTGTTCAAAAGATACTAAGATCTCTTCCTATGAGATTTGACCCTAAGATATCAACACTAGAAGAAAGAGTAGATATAAACTCAATAATCATGGACAAACTACATGGAATCTTCGCAGCATATGAAATGAGAACTGAACAGGAAAATTCAGATATAAAAGAAGCAACCTTCAAATCATCCAAAAGTTCAAAGAGAAAAGGAAAGAAAAAATAAAAAGAACATAGCAACAACAGTGACATCTTGGAAGATGATAAAGAAATGGCCAACTTTGTCAGAAGATTGAACAAGGGAACCAACGCCAGATATAGATGTACAAGCTTCCTTTGATTTGTTTTAATTGTGATGGTATTGGTCATTTTGATAACAAATGTCCTCATAAGAAAAGGAGAAATGATGAAGGTTACTCAAATAGCAAACAAACATATAAATGCAAAAGAACCACAAAGAAAGTTTTCAAGAAAATCTTATGCAACAAAGAAGACATCTCATCATCAGATGAAGATGAAGTCACTGATAGTGAGACAAAAAGAGTTCTATTCATGGCATTAGAAGAATCTGATAAAGAAGAATCCAAAGAATAATATAAAGAGGCCGACGAAGAATATGAAGAGGCAAAAGTTTACTACCGAGAAGAATTGTTGTGTTCCATAGAAGTTATTAGAAGAGAAAAGAAGAAAAACAAGAAACTACAAGAGGAACTAGACAAGAAAGAAGACACTCAGGAACTAGAACAAATGATCACAAATTTGAAGGTTCAAATTGAAGAGGATAAAAGAATTGAAGAAGCACTCAAAGAACAACTAGAAGGAATAGACAAGATAATTGGAAATTTGGAAGCAGAAATTGTCACATTAAGAAAGGATCTTCAAAAGGAAAATATTCAGAACAACTCAAAATATTTGAATATTATCAATAGTCAAAAACCTAATCATGACAATTCTGGACTTGGATACAATAAAAAAGAAAAGGGATCAATATCCAAAACAACAGAATAAGAAACATATCCAAAAAGCTATGCAGAAACAATCAAAGGGGATATGAAGGTCTACAAAGAAAATTATAGGGACACTCCTCCACTGAGAAGATTCAAATTTTAGAATCAATGACCAATAGAAACAGATAGGCCTCAGGAAGAAGAAGGATTCATAAGAGTAACTCCTTTCATAAGATTTTCAACTCCCATGCATCAAAATATATTTTTTGGTTTATGTTATGAATGTAATAATTTTGGACATAAAGTTGTGAATTGCAGAGCTAACAACAGGAACATAAACAAATTTGAAAGTCATACAAAAAAGGTCTTGGACATAGTGTCATTGTTGTATTGTCATTGATGTCAACATTTGATATCATTGATGTGATGATAAGTTGAGATAAAAGCTCAGGAAGGTTAGTGAATGAATATCAAAGCTCAGAAGAGATGGCACAATGAATTTCAGAAGAATCATTGGAGGACTAGTCAACAGTATATAATGACTGATGTTGAACAATTGGATGATATGTAGAGATTAAAGATCAGGAGAGTTAACGAATGAAGATCAAAGTTTAGAAGAGATGGACTGTTGAAACTCATTAGGTATGGCGTGATGAAACTGAGATCAAATCAATACCATTGATGCGCAATCGCCATATCAACGACAAGGATGAATTGTGGAGAGCAAAAGAAGAATTAAACTACTCGCTAGTTACAATCCCACAATCAGTCAGGACCATCAGATATTATAGATTTAATTATCGCCAAATGTGGTTGATCTAACAAATGATCTGATTAAGTCAGATTAAGTTGTGATCATTAGATGCACAATCTCCAGATCAACGACAGGGATAGATTGCAGAGATTGTAATAAGTATTAAACATCGCGTTATTTCCAATACCGCAATTAGTTAGGAATGTCAGATATTACAACTTCAAATATCGATGATTATGGTTGACTCACCAACAACGCACAACTTTAAATTGTGGAGTTTGGATAGTCGAGTTAAATCACTCATAAGTTGTGGTTCCACAATCATCACCAACCATTAATTTGCTTCGAAGAGTCCACATCGATCATTAGATAAAATCAAGTGGAAGGATAGGATAAGTGAGGTAAAATATATGAGATCACAATTATGTGAACTTCTGTCAATGGTCACATCATTCTAAAGTGGAAGAAAAGGATAAGCTAGAAGAAGGACCATTAGATTTAAACCAAGGAAAAACTGCAGCATAGAAAGATTGAGTCGTTGATCTAAAAACATGATCAACGAACAACATTAAGTTCGAGTTAAAAGTAGTGAGGTGGTTATGCTTTGGAAAGTTTGATATTTGAAATTCCTGAAGCCCGGAGAGCCAGAGAGCCAAAATAAATTCTCGACTGCCAGATCATTCGAAGTAAGCCTCAACTGTCTGATTCAAGAGGACATGTGGTGAACTATGTCAACAGACCACACCAGCAAGGACGTGTGAGAGATCTAAATTATTATACCACGTTAGTAAGGAGATGTGACAGATCATGTTGACAGACCATGTAAGAAAGGAAATGTGGCACAGTCAGAGAATGACAAGTGTCAAGTTGAAATCAACATTTAAGGTATGTGAAAATAAAGAATCAAAGTGACACGTGGAAACTACTTAGCTCATGAAATGTCATCAAGTTACGTAAGAAAGTTACGTCACTCTAGGAGTTTTACTTTGAGATTTTTCACCACTAGCAAATGACAAAAGCTTCAAAGTCCCGAAAGATGAAATCTTGAAGTAGACATGGTTCGTTCTATCTAAAGAAACACTTTGGGAGCATTCTGATCCATCGATCTACTATGGTGGAAGGATAATGTAAGAGAAAATGTGAACTGACAACAAGTGGTCTCCACTGTATTATGACTTACCACAACAGGTGATCACTCTGGAGGAAAATGGAATGACGTCTATTCGAAACCTCTGAAGTCCTGAATGTTGAAGTCCCAAAGTGGACATGGGTCGTCTGATCTATAGAATACTTCGGTTGCATTCTCAACAATTGATCAAAAACACAGTGGAAGGACAGTGTAAGTATAATAGCCGAAGTCCCGAAGTAATATGTGGCCATCCATCTGAATGCTTGAATAAGATCCAGTTGTCAGATTAAGCCTTGTAAGAATCAAATATGATGATTGATTAGTTTCCATGAAATAAACGTAACCATCCGATCTCTCTGGGAAATATGATTCAGAAGTTTTGAAAGGTTTCAATTCCAAAAGTTCTGAAGGGAAAAGTGTCGAAGTTACGCCAGTCATCCATTTCAGGAGGTTAAAATCGTGATTGTTAATTCACATAAGTGCTCAAGCACTTTTCTGGACTAGCATTTAGTCACCGATGTTGTTCATATGATATAAGAGTTTTAAAAGGAAATTATAATACATTGCTATAGTTAGTAATCCCGTGGTTCTGTAATGCTCAGTCAGATGTAATGGTTTGAAGGAAGCACCTCCAAAAAATTTGGTTTCTGTGAAAATAACAGAGATTCAACATCATGTTTAAAGGATGAAATTGATCCATATGTGATCAATTTATTAAAATCCTTCACAGTAAAAATAATAAACTATGATTATGATTAAGTTAAATGAAGAGGTGTGATGGTCCAAATAAAGGGACACAGTGTATCACTCTCACACCATTTTGAATAATATATAATCAAGGAAGAGTGTTGAGAAGAAAAGTGTCTCTGCATTTCAGATCAAAAGATCAAAAGCTGAAGCAGATTCTAGTAAGGAAAGTTGAATATACTTATGCATTAAGGGTGGTTGGGTGGTGCAAGGGTAGGTTGGTGCCTGCAGAGGGAGTTGGTGCTTCCTTGTCAGTTGTAGCTGACTAAACAGGGGGTGATAGCCTCCTACCAGTTGGTGATGGTGAACGAAGAGTGTGGGTGCATCCTGATTAGTTGGTGCTGATCAAAAAAGGAAGAATATCTTCCTTCTACGTAACATGTAAAACAAAATTTTGCAGTTAAAAGAAAAGAGTTTGTGGTTTTCCCATTTGGGTTCCACGATAAAATATTGTGTTAAAATTCTATTTGCATTAATAAAAGAAAAATGATATAATAATTGTGTCACTGATTCACCCTCCCCCTCTCAGTGACAGGATATGATCCTTCAATTGGTATCAGAGTGGGTCTCTTCACAAAAATTTTAAATCACTTGAAGAGGAATATACATTAGAATGGATTAGTAGTTGAAGATGTCATAAAAAATCCCCCTATTTGATGGTGAAAACTATGTCTTTTGGAGTGTTAGAATGAATATATATATGATTTCCATTGGACTGGAAGTATGTAAATTAGTGGAAAAGGGATATGATGTTCCAAAAACCACTCCCATAGAAGCAGAGGACAAGAAATAATTTTGGGACCATGCAAAGGATTTAAACACACTACAAGCTAGACTGAGTAAGAAAATCCTTGCTAAGGTTCTAAATTGTAATAATGCAAAACAACTCTGGGATAAATTGGAAACCATATATGCAGGATATTCCAAGGTAAAGAGGACCGAACTCCAGACTCTCGGAGTACAATATGAAGGTCTGGAAATGAAGGATGAAGAGAATATATCAGAGTAATTTGAAAGAATTGATAATATTGTTAATGCAATCAGAGGATTATGAGTAGAAGTGTTAGACAATGATCTAGTTGAAAAAGTACTAAGAACACTACCTATTCTATACAATCTTAAAGTGTCCTCTCTTCAATATTGGGAAAATCTAGATAAACTCACCATGGAAAAATTGTATGGAATCCTCACTGCCTATGAGTTAAGATTAGGTCATGAGAACCTCCCACAAGGAGAGGCATCCTTCAAGGTGATCAATAAAACAAAAGGTCAGAAGCAAAAACATCAATCTAGCCATCAAGAAGAATATGATGTGGAAGAAGCCAAATTTATAAAGAAAATTCAGAAAGGAGCAGGGAAGTACAAATGCAATCTCAATTTCAAATGATTTAACTAGGGAAAGGTTGGCCATTTTGAGGATGAAGAAAACAAAACTAAACAATACAATAAGAAGGAAAAACCCAACTACAAGAAAAAGTTTACAAAAGAAAAAAATAATTTCTACTCAAAAGAAGAAAACAACAGTTCATCAAAGTCCAGTGACAGTGATGAATCTGATGATGATGAAGTCATTTTTCTAGGTATTGAAGATTCTAAGAATATAGAAGAAATTAAACATGAGAAAGAGTCATAAGATGAATAAGAAGTTAATATGGAAGAAGAACTTCTCAGTTCCTTGGATGAGTTAAGAAAATACACAACCAGATATAGACAACTAAAATTTTCTGTAGTTGAACAAAAAGAAAAACATGAACATAAAGAAAAGAAGATGGAGAAACTCATGAGGAACCTGCAAAACCAAATCCTAGAAACAAATAGGATAAAAGAAAGTCTGGAAAAGTCTCTTAAAGAAAAACAAACAACCTATGAAAGAATGGAGGCAGAAATAGTTCACCTGAGAAAAGAACTGGATGCAAATTTCATTCAAACAAAATATGAAAATAGTTCTAAAATATTAGATAAGATTATTACCACACAAAGGGATTCAGGTAATAAAAATGGAATAGGCTATTCTCAAGAAGAAACCCAAGTTAATTCAAAAGATTATGCAGACAATATCCTCAGTACATTCAAGAAGAAGAATGAAGAGAAGACAAGAAATGATCAGAACTCCAGAGGACCACTTCCACCCATCAAGAAGGAAGATAAGAAAATACCAAATAAGTTCTATCAAAATAGGTATCCTCGCATTTTATTTGGTTATTTATTCACATGCTCTAATTTCAGACACAAAGCTATGAATTGTAGAGGACATAGAAGGAAACATTTGAGGGTCAAGAACTATAATTGTAAACATAACCAAGCAGTAAATCAAGTCAAAAGAAGAAACTATAACTCCTTTGCACCTCTACAAGAAGTGGACCTAGAATTCTTTAGATTCCATAACTATGGACATAAGGCCAGTAATTGAAAATTAATGGAATCCTCATAACAAGCAAGATTCATTAGAGAGCAAAAGAAGCTTTGGAAAAAAAAACACCAAAGAAGGAATACCTTATTTCCTTAAAATCCCAAGATAAAGAAGAACTCTGGTATGTTGACAGTGGGTGCTCAAAACATATGACAAGAAACAAAGACAAGTTTTTGAACTTAAAGAAACAAAAAGGAAAAGGTACATTCAGTGACAATGCTTCAGGTAACATACTTGGGAAAGGCACTGTGAGTTTGAAAAAAGACAAAGCCAAGAATGTGCTACTTATTGAAAAACTAAAACCTAGCCTATTAAGTGTTAGCCAAACCTATGATCAGGGGCACTTTTGCATATTTGATTCCTAGAAATGTGAGATTGGGAGAGAAGACACAGGAAAACTGGTTAGTATTGCTCCTAGAACTCCCAAAAATGTGTATATACTATATGCAAAATTGAATGAGGAATGTCATATGAATCTAGTAGATGAAAGTTTTCTATGGCATAGAAGGTTGGGGCATATTAACTTTGAAAATCTAGTGAAAGTCAACAATCTTGGTGCAGTAAGAAACTTGCCAAAGATCATAAAGCCCTCAAATACTATGTGTAGACACTGTCAACTAGGGAAGAAAACTAGAATAAGGTTCAAAGAAAAATAATACACAACCTCAAAACCTTTAGAGCTTTCTCACACTAACCTATGTGGACCTACAAGGACCAATATTTTACAAGGAGAGTCTTACTTCATGTTGTTCATTGATGATTTTACTAGAATGGGTTGGATATGTTTTATTAAAGAAAAATCGGAAGCACTTAACAAATTCAAAGCCTTTAAAACCCTTGTTGAAAATGAAAAGGAGACAAAAAAAAAATGTCTTAGATTAGAAAATGGTGGTGATTTCACCTCAAAAGAGTTTGATCTCTTCTATGAAACCCATGGAATAAAAATACAATTCTTTGCTGCCAGAACACCTCAGCAAAATGAGATTGCTGAGAGAAAGAATATAACAGTTCAAGAGGTTGTAAGGACTATTCTCAATGAAGCAAAATTGTCTGATGGATATTGGAGGGAATTTGTAAGAACAAAAGTATACATATTGAACAGAGGTCAGCTCAGGGTTAATAGTGATAAGACTCCTTATGAACTATGGTTTGGAAGAGCTCCATCGGTAAAATACTTCAAGGTCTTTTGAAGTAAATGCTACATCAAAAGACTTGATGAGAATCTTGGAAAATTTGATGCCAGATCTAATGAACGTATTTTTCTTGGATATGATTCTAACAAGAAAGAATACAGATGCTACAACCTTAGATCACATAATATTATTGCAAGTGTATATGTCAAGGTGGATGACCTAAAAATGTTAAGAATAAAAAATAAAGAGACTATACTTGAAAGTGAAGATGAAGATGATGATGAGACAATTAACACACAACTAGAAGAAGTAGAAGATAATAAACAAAGGGAATATGATGATATGAATATGAGTGAATATGAAGAAGATATTGAAGAAGAGATAAGAGAGTAATTCCCAAGAAGAGACACAAAGACACCCTCAAGAATGCCTCAAAAGAATCATCTTGAAGAACTGATTATTGGAGATATGAATGATGGTGTGCACACAAGAAGACAACTATTGTATCAAACATAAATAGCATTTTTGTCACGTATTGAGCCCAATGCAATCAAATATGCATGTAAAGACGAGAATTGGGTCAAATCTATGAATGAAGAATTGGACCAAATTGAAAAAAAACAAACTTGGGAACTAGTTCCAAGACCAAAAAACAAAAATGTCATTGGAACTAAATGGTTGCAAAAAACAAAACGAATGAGAATGGGAAAGTAATCAGAAACAAAGCCAGATTGGTCTGTAAAGAGTATGCTCAAGCTGAAGGAGTAGAATATGAAGAAACCTTTGCACCTATGGCCAGATTAGAGGCAGTTAGGATTTTCCTAGCTTTCTCTAGCTACAGAAAATTTAAAGTATACCAAATGGATGTCAAGACAACATTTCTCAATGGAAACTTAGAAGAGGAAGTCTATATTGAGCAACCAGAAGGATTTCAATTAAATAAAAAAGGAGACTATGTCTGTAAACTAAATAAATCACTCTATGGGCTAAAACAAGCACCTAGAGCATGGTATGAAAGTCTAGATTCTTATTTACAAAAACAAGGCCTCAAAAGGGGATAAACAGACAACAATACTTATTGAAAAATTATTGGTAATAACATAATTATTGTGAAAGTATATGTTGATGATATTATATTTGGCAGTGATGATGAAAAAATGAGCAAGGTATTTGCTAGGATGATGCAGCAAGAATTTGAAATGTCCTTGCTTGGTGAACTAAATTTATTTCTTGGATTACAAATAATACAATACAAAAGAGGATTATTTATCCATTAGTCTAAGTATGTTAAAGATATGCTTAAGAGATTCTAGTTAGAAGATTGCAAACCTGTTAGTACACCTATGACAGTTGGATGCAAACTAAGAAAAGATGATGAGTCCAAAGTTGTAGATCCAAAACACTACAAATCAATGATTGGGAGTTTTTTCTATGTAACATCTTCCAGACCTGATGTGAAGAAAGTTGTTGGAATGGTGGATAGATTCCAAGAAACACCAAAGGATATCCATGTTCAAGATGTAAAAAGAATCTTTAGGTATTTAAAAGGAACCATAGATCTTGGTTTGTGGTACCCTAGCAAGGATTCATTCACTTTAAAATCCTATTCATATGCTGGTTGGGAAGGTAGTGTAGATGACAGAAAAAGTACAAGTGGGGGAGCATCCTTTTTGGGAGAATCATTGGTAGCTTGGATAAGAAAGAAATAGTCCTCAATTTCTTTGTCTAGCACTAAAGTTGAGTATATTGCAATAGCAGAATGTTGCGCACAACTGGAATGGATGAAACAAACCCTACAAGACATCAAAATAGTATTTTAAGAACCTACTATTATCAACTGTGATAATGCAAGTGCTATAAGTCTCTCTAATAACCCTATCCAACACTCAAAATCGAAACACATTCCCATAAAGTACCACTATCTAAGAGATCAAGATGAAAATAAGAATGCTAAATTGGAATATGTTCCAACACAAGAATAGGTGGAAGATATTTTCACAAAACCCTTAAGCAGAGATGTATTTGAATATGTCAGGCAAAAATTGGGAGTAATCCTTCTTCCAACCTAAAATCTCTCAAAATAAATAAAAATGCATCAATTGGCACCAAATCAGGGGGAGAAAACAATCATAGGAGGAGAAACCCTTTTCCATTGATGTCAAAGGGGGGGAGTAACTTCAGAGGAGAGAAGCATCATCACAGGGGGATATTGTGTATGAATCTTGTGAGTTTCCATCAATGACAAAGGGGGAGATTGTTAGACATAGTGTCATTGTTGTATTGTCATTGATGTCAACAGTTTTTATCATTGATGTGATGATAATTTTAGATAAAATATCAGGAGGGTTAGTGAATTAATATCAAATCTCAGAAGAGATGGCGCAATGAATTTCAGAAGAATCGTTGGAGGACTAGTCAACAATATATAATGAATGATGTCGAATAGTTGGATGATATGCAAAGATTAAACCTCAGTAGAGTTAACAAATGAATATCAAAGCTCATAAGAGATGGTTCTTTGAAACTCAGTAGGTATGGCGCGATGAAACTCACATCAAATCAAGACCGTTGATTCATAATCGTCGGATCAATGACAGGGATGAATTGTGGAGAGCGAAAGAAGAATTAAACTACTTGCTAGTTACAATCCTACAATTAGTAAGGACTGTCAGATATTATAGATTCAAAGATCAACGACTGTGGTTGATCCAAAAAATGATCTGATTGATTCATATTAAGTCATGACCATCAGATGCGCAATCTCAAGATCAACGATAGGGATAGATTGTGGAGATCGCAATAATTATTAAACATCGTGCTATTTCCAATCTTGCAATTAGTTAGGACCATCAGATATTACAGCTTCAAAGATAGATTATTTTGGTTGACTCACCAATAACGCACAAACTTCAAATTGCAGAGTTTGGTTGTTGAGTTAAATCACTCACAAGTTGTGGTTCCATAATCATCGTCGACCATTAATCTGCTTCAAAGAGTCTTCATTGATCGTTAGATAAAATCAAGTGGAAGGATAGGATAAGTGAGGTAAAAGATCCAAGATCACAATTATGAAAAATTTCATCAGTCATCAGATCATTCTAAAGTGGAAGGATAGGGTAAGCTAGAAGAAGGACCATTAGATTTAAACAAGGAAAAACTGCATCATAGAAAGATCGATCCGTTGATATAAAAACATGATCAACGAACAACATTAAGTTCGGGTTAAAAGTAGTGAGAAGGTTACGCTCCAGAAAGTTTGAGATTTGAAATTCCCGAAGCCCGAAGATCCAGAGAGCCGAAATAAATTCTCAACCGTCGGATCATTTGAGGTAAGCCTCAATCGTCTGATTCAAGAGAACATGTGGTAGGCCACGTCAACAAACCACGCCAGCAAGTCCGTGTGGGAGATCTATGTCAGCAGACCACATCAGAAAGCACATGTGACAGATCGAGTTGACAGACCATGTAATCAAGGACACATGGCACAATCAGAGAATGAAAAGTGTCAAGTTGAAATCAACATTTCAGGTACATGAAAATCAAGAATCAGAGTGACACATGGTAGCTACTCTGCTTGTGACACATCATCAAGTGACGTAAGCAAGTTACATCACTCCAGGAGTTTTACTTCGGGAGTTTTCACCACTATAAAATGACAAAAGCTCTGAAGTCCTGAGGGATGAAATACCTAAGTAGACATGGTTCATATGATCTAAATAAATACTTCGGGAGAATTCTCATCCATCGATCTCCTACAGTGGAAGGATAGTGTAAGTGGAAGTTTTAATTGACAACAAGCAGTATCCATTGTATTATGAATTACCACAACAGGTGATCACTCCGACGGAAAATGGAATGACATCTATTTGAAACCTCTAAAGTCCTGAATGTCGAAGTCCCGAAGTGGACATGGGTCGTCCGATCTATAGAATACTTTGGCTGCATTCTCAACCATTGATAAAAAAAAATAGTGGAAGGATAGCATAAGTATAATATCTGAAGTCCCAAAGTAATCTGTGGCCATCTATCTCAATGCTTGAATCAGACCCAGCCGTCGGATTAAGCCATGTAAGAATCAAATCTGACGATTGATCAGTTTCTGTGAAATAAACATAAAGTGTCTGATCTCTTCGATAAATCTGATTCGGAATTTTTTAAAGGTTTCAAGTCCAAAATTTTTGAAGGGAAAAGTGTCAAAGTTACGACAGTTGTCCATTCCAGGAGGTTAAAATCATGACTGTTGATTCACATAAGTTCTCAAGCGCTTGTCTAGCCTAGCATCTAGTCGCCACTGTTGGTCATATGATATAAGAGTTTTAAAAGGAAATTATAATACATCTCTATAGTTTGTAAGCCCATGGTTCTGTAACGCTCAGTCACATGTAATGGTTTGAAGGAAGCGCCTCGACAGAATTCAGTTTCTGTGAAAATAACAGAGATTCAGGATCGTGTTTAAAGGATGAAATTGATCCATATGTGATCAATTTATGAAAAGCCTTCACAATAAAAATAATAAACTGTGATTATGATTAAGTTAAACGAAGATGTGTGATGGTCCAAATAAAGGGACATAGTGTATCACTCTCACACCGTTTTGAAGAATATAAAATCAAAGAAGAGTGTTGAGAAGAAAAGTGTCTTTTTAGTCTAGATCAAAATATCAAAAGCTAAAGAACATTGCAAGAAGGAAAGCTGAAGATACTTATGCATTAAGGGTGGTTGGGTGGTGCAAGGGCGGGTTGGTGCTTGTAGAGGGAGTTGGTGCTTCCTTGTCAATTGTAGCTAACTAAACATGGGGTCGTAGCCTCCTACCAGTTGGTGCTGGTGAACGAAGGGTGTGGGTGCATCCTGATCAGTTGGTGTTGATCGAAAAAGGAAGAATATATTCCTTCTATGTAACATGTAACTAAAACTTTCTAGTTAATAGAAAAGAGTTTGTGGTTTTCCCATTTGGGTTCCACGATAAAATTTTGTGTTAAAATTTTGTTTGCATTAATAAAATAAAAATGATATAATAATTGTGTCATTGATTCACCCCTCCTCTTAGTGACATGATCTGATCCTTCAAAAGGGTTATCCAAGAATGCCTAGTGAAACACAGAGAAGAAGTTACAATAGGTTTGAATATTTGAGCACTAAAGTGGAATGCTACAAATGTAACAACTTTGGACACATGGCCAAATATTGCAGAATGATGGTCCCTCCTAGAGAACCATAACATAAAAACAACAATCACATACAGGAACCTCAGAAAAGGACATGGATAAGAAAGAAGAATCAATATAGAAATGAAGAATGCACACTCGTTGTACAAGACAAGCAAAAGAAATGTGGTTGGTATGTTGACAGTGGATGTTCAAAACACATGACAGGTGATAGAGATAGGTTTCTTACATTAATAAAGGAAAGAGATGGTGTTGGACACACCTACCACACTTAGAGGGGAGGTGAATGAGTGTGAGGCTCTTTTTCCCAAAACTTCCCTCTTGCACAAAAACTCATCAATTAGCATTCACCATTTATTCATTACCCATTGTTTTCATTTATAACCAGTTAGATGTGAGAACATATCAGCAACATATATCAACAATATATCATCAACAAGTCATCACCACAATGAACACAAAGAACACAAGATGTATGTACAATTTTCTTTTTATTAC
>SNQJ01S0162434.1:20667-42273 GCA_010110895.2 Picea sitchensis
TAATCCATCGCACACAACACAAAGTGTATCTAAGATCCCCTTATTCAATTTCAGGCGGATCTAGGACACTTCAACACCACAAAAAATTGAACTTTTATTATTCTTGACACAATGATCTTCTAGTTGCCCCCTTGAAATGTACAAAAAAAAACTTTAACACTTTGTCTTTTCTTATTCTTCTATTTTCTTCTATTTTTTTTTTTCGTTCAAACCCTAAACAGGAGAACTTTCTATTCTCGGCTCATTCTAGAATATTCCTGCTGGCTTACTGATCACAAACCCAAAGACTTAACCCTAAATATTCAAAAAAAAAATTCACGTTTGAGTATTCTACTGAAATCTAGATGGACCATTATTATCCACTACAGGTTCACTTAAATTGGTCATCTTGTCAAACATGTACAAAATCTGTCTCTACAGAACTACATCCACATCTTTAAAGCATAATCCACTATTTTTTTCAAGTTTTAATGTTCACTGACAAAATATCATCTTTTTGATGATGTCTGTGACCTGTCTTCCACGGTCACCTCTTTGAATGTTTCAGTAACACGCTCTACAGAATGAAGGACAGGAGAATAGGTTTCCTCCATGGGGCGTCCCAGTTCTCCATCTTCTTTAAGTCTCTGCAATATATCATTCTTTTTCACACAACTCCCTGTGTCACTATATCTGCAGAACTAGCATTTGATCCACAATTTCAGATCATGAGCAATCAATGTACCTCCTCGGGGTTTTGCCTTCGGTTGAAATGCACTAACTCTAGGAACTGTTGTTGGCTCTAGAGGATCATCCAGTACTTCTAAAGAGGAAAACATGGTGCCAACCTCGGAAACCTCTGCACTGATATTAGTATTTCGAACTGTTTTCCCTCATTCATAGCAAGAGTGTTGTTGCATGCAAATTAGGGCAACAAACAGAATGATCCGAAATGCCTTTGGACAATTGAATAAGAGATTCCAGAGACACGGGGACTCGAAAAATTAGTTATCGGTGATATGTGGTTATATCAGTCGATCATGCCACCGACTAAAACGAAGAATCTCAAGTCTCCTTGATAACTGACAGAGATTATACTTGTCAAATATTCTATTTTTCCTCAGGCATTCACTCTTCTGCGTTTTCCTCGCCCCGCCCAACGAGTAGCAGCAACAAGAATGACATCAAATTTATGGTCTTAAAACTAGCAGAAACAGATCAAACTCAAAACTGCACAGAACTCGACGGTCTGGTGGTGGATCTGGACAATATAAAAGATGGATTCTACAGGAATTGAAATCAATATTACCAATTGTATGTAGTAGCTACAGGATGGATAGATTGACTGTACCTCTGTGTACAATGTACATCCAGAACCGTAGGATATCAATTGTGCCAAAACAATGAGACTTTCCCCTTACCGACGAAATCTCTTATACTCTGCACCTTGTAACAATGGAAAATACACACAACCCCTTACTAAATTCAACCACAGAGTTAAATTGTGAACGTATCTGAGTTAAATCTTGCTCACTGGAATTTTTTTTAAAAACATTTGTGTGCGTAATGTTTATAATGAGCCTAACTCTGCGTAAAAAAGAAACCCTAATGCAACTGTAAGCTCGAATAAAAGATCTAGATGACAGATCCAAGTCTTTAAAGCATACGGATGACTAGGCCTTCAACGTGCGCAGTTCAAAAAGTTTTTTAAGATGTATTTGCCAATAAAAAATCTCCAGGGAAGAAGATAAAGATGCTAATCTCTCTTTAATGTTCCATTGTAGGTTTCCCACGATAAAAATGTTGGAATGGCAAGAGAGATAACACGAGGAGGAAGACTACTTTACTGGGAATGACTCGGGAATGGTAATGTCCCTTCGACAGTGTGGATTGTTAAAATTCTTCAAACTCCAAGGTATGAGGGCCCAGCTGAGATTACTCGAGTACCTAGTTCACATGTGGGATGTGAACGAGTAGGCATTTCATGTGGGTGATCACATTATTACGATAGATATGGAGGATATATACTTCTTGACCGAGCTATCTCGTTGTGGGTCCCAAGTCACACTTACAGGCAACAGAGGTGGTGGTGCACCTATGAACCACTATATCAGTGAGCATTGTGTGTCAGATACTCAGAAGCACCATAGCGGTAAAGTTGTTATAAGAGACATTCATACTTTCCCTTACAGAACATCATCTATACCATCGCACACATGGCAGGGAGTGCAACTCTCCATATGGCTCTTCAGAGATATTTTCAGTATGCACTGGAATGTATGGAGCCCTGAGTTTTCAACTGGTGTGAAGGGGTTCTCAAGAGTATGAAAAGACAATTGACCAAGTGCAGGAGTGGTGATCTGAAAAAGTTTGGATACAATTCTATTTTGGTTTCCTTCTTCCTAGAGAGGGTCCCATTTTTGCGCTTACAGGTAGAGTGGGGTATACTTGCCCCACGATATCCGAGAAAGAAGAGGTCAAAAAGTTTTTTAAGTTGTATTTGCCAATAAAAAATCTTCAGGGAAGAAGATAAAGATGCTAATCTCTCTTTAATGTTCCATTGCAGGTTTCCCATGATAAAAATGTTGGAATGGAAAGAGAGAGAGCACGAGGAGGAAGACTACTTTACCGGGAATGACCCGGGAACGGTAATGCCCCTCCAACAGTGTCGATTGTTAAAATTATTCAAAATCTAGGGTATGAGGGCCCAACTGAGATTACTTGAGTACCTAGTTCACATGTGGGATGTGAACGAGTAGGCATTTCATGTGGGTGCTCACATTATTACGATGGATATTGAGGATATATACTTCTTGACCGAGCTATCTCGTTGTGGGTCCCAAGTCACACTTACAAGCAACAGAGGTGGTGGTGCACCTATGAACCACTATATCAGTGAGCATTATGTGTCAGGTACTCAGAAGCACCATAGCGGTAAAGTTGTTATAAGAGACATTCATACTTTCCCTTACAGAACATCATCTATACCATCACATGCATGGCAGGGAGTGCAGCTCCCCATATGGCTCTTCAGAGATATTTTCAGTATGCACTGGAATGTATGGAGCCCTGAGTTTTCAACTGGTGTGAAGGGGTTCTCAAGAGTATGAAAAGACAACTGACCAAGTGCAGGAGTGGTGATCTGAAACAATTTGGATACGGTTCTATGTTGGTTTCCTTCTTCCTAGAGAGGGTCCCATTTTTTTGCTTATAGGTAGAGTGGGGTATACCTACCCCACGAGATCCAAGAAAGAAGAGGTGGGTCGACCTTATGTCATGACATGCAGTCGGTCATATCGTTAGATATAACAATGTCTTCTTTGACTGGTTGAGGACTCAGATGCTCATGGTTGACGACTATGCGTATGCTGGACTAGACTTCTGAGGAGATCCGGACTTAGCTCTTCCTGAGGGTTCCCAATGGGGGGACATAGGTAAGAAGGAAATTTTGTTTATATGATTTTTTTGTGATTTTTAATGATATAAATGTATTTTATGTTGTTTATCCAATGACTAATCAAATGCTCTTTTATGATGTAGATGTGGGACCGTACCGACCTCCAGGTTCATCCCCTATCCAGAGGCGATGGGAGAGAGGTGATGTAGTAGGAGTAGATGTTGTTGACTACGAGACCATAGAACAAAACCTTGAGGGGCTTACGATGAACATCCCATATGCCTCTATTGATGATATCCTGAGGCATTACCAGTGCCACACAGTGGGCGTGTTTGCTTCCATCGGTTGACTGCTCTGTAGAGTAGTACGGGCAGTCACAGGTTATAGCGAGCAGCATCCTTTATGCTCTATAGTATATGAAGCCATGTGCTTCACAATTTTTATAATTTGGTCTTCGGAAAAAAACATTTTTTGTAAAACTTATATCATTATATATAGATGAGGCTTCTATCGACTTATTGTTTGTATATACAAAGTGTGATTGGATTTTATAAATGTCTCAAATTTCTGTCTAACACATAATTATCCAATGCATCTATTAATGTATTTAGACATATAGGAATGTGTTGATATTCAATGTAATCAAAATGACGTTCCAAGAAGTGAATTCGTAAATATACCCTTAATAACGTAGGACTTCGAATGGAGTAAACATTACTCAACTGTAGGACTACTAAATGTGAATCGATTCATAAAATAAGATGAAGGATTCTAAGTGAAACAGTGTTAGCCAATAATTCGATGATTGCACTATATTCTACAATATTGTTAGTTGCACGACTAAGGAAAAAACCATGTAGACTAAACAATTCATCCGTAGGTGCATAGATTTCTCAGGAAGCAGATGTTGAAATCTGAGTACTGCGACTAGCACCATCAATGAATCCAATGTAGGGTAGCAAAGACAACGACATCTAGAAACCAAGCACAACGCAAGGGAAGCAGCTAAAGGTCGAAACCGAACAACGAAAAAGAACACAAGAGTATGATACACTAAAAGTACAAACACTCATGCAAAAATGACTTAAGCATAATACTTCTTTAAGTAAATCCCATTTCTGGGTTCACTCAAAGGAATTCCATCATAATCAACCAACTCATAAGCTCCCTTCTCCAATACTCGTTTGATAATATAAGGACCCCACCATATGGGCTTGAATTTACCAGCCCCTAGCAAATCACGATCTTGCTCGTAAAAGAGAACTAGATCACCTTCAGAAAAAACACGTGGCTTGACATGCTTGTCATATTAGGCTTTAATACGTTTATTTAAAGTTTCAATAACTAAGGCGGCATCACGATGGGTTTTCTCTAGTTGCATCAAATACAAACGACGCTCCTCTTTAGCAGAGGTGTTAGGGAGAAGTTCAACGGATAGTTTCAAAGATGGTATTTCACATTAAATCGGCAATATGGCATCGATTCCATAAACTAACTAGAAAGGTGTAAATCATGTGGCAGACTTGACGGATGTCCGATAGGCCCATAATGTTGAGAACAACATCACGTGTCATTTTTTCTTATGGATTCCTATCATCCGTCGAAGCATAGTAATGAGAACTTTATTGATTGCTTCAACCTGGCCATTGGCCTGTGGATAATAGTGGGTTGAGTTTTGGTTTTGGTAGTCATGAGACTCCGACTCAAATAGTATATCACATGTGAACCATGTGAATCATCCTCTTGGACTAAAACCATAGCAATTGTAGAGTCAGAAGGATCTAAGTAGAGGAAGTAATCTTGGCTATAGTCAGGGGGAAACAACAATGGTGTATGGGTTAAGGAAAGTTTCAAAGATTCAAATTATTTGTTTGCAGTATCGTCCCATACAAACTCATAACCTTTCTTGAGTACCTAAGTGAATCCTTTCATCAATTTAGCATAATTGGGGATGAAACGACGCAAACATTTTGCCTTCCCTTGCAAACTTTGGAGTTGGCATAGTGTGGAAGGAGGAGGTAGATTAAGAATATCCTCAACCTTCAAGGGATCTACTCGAATCCCATGTATCGACACGATAAAACCAAGAAGTCGGATAGACTCCACATAAAAAACACATTTGTGTGGGTTCAAACGTATACAATAATAACGACAACGTACAAAAATGGCCCTTAAATGTGCCGGCTAATCTTGGCGATGAATGGAATGCATTGAGAGATCATCAAGATAGGGTTGCACAATGTGCTTAATATCATGGAAAGTGTAAGACATAGCACGCTGAAAGGTCACACCAGCATTCTCAAAAGACAATGCTGATACAGCTGAGTATAACATCAACACCGAAGAGGAGACAAAGTTTGTGAGGTTGTCAAGTATCTTAATAAGAGAACAGAGGATCGAGTATGTGAGTTATTAAGGGAATTTGCTGATCTATTTGCTTGGACCTATGAAGACCTCAAGACTTATGACACAGTTGTCATTGAGCATAATATCCCACTGAAGGAAGAGGCCAAACCATTTAGGGAGAAGCTAAGACAGATCAATCCTATGTTGTTGCCTATCATGGAGAAAGAGGTAAAGAAGCTACTGGATGCCCAGATCATTATGCCTTTGAGGTATTCAGAGTGGGTGGCCAACTTAGTCCCAGTGAGGAAGAATAGTGGGGAAATCAGACTTTGTGTTGATTTCAGAAACCTGAATAGAAGCTCAAATAAGGACAATTACCCCTTGCCCAACATGGAACATATATTGCAAAGGGTAACAGGAGTGTCCAGGATTTCCATGATTGATGGCTTCTCTGGATACAATCAGATTTATGTCTTGCCGGAGGACAGAGAAAATATAACATTCACCACTCCTTGGGTACATTCATGTATGCCAACATTTCCTTTGGTTTGATGAATGTAGGGGAAACCTTTCAACGAACCATGGATATCGCTCTCATTGGAGAATGGGACAAGTTCATGGTCATATATCTAGATGACATCACAATCGTCTCCAAGTCTGACAGAGAGCACCGTGAACATTTAAAAAGAGTTTACCTAAAGTGCAGGAAGTTTGGCCTCTCCTTAAATCCCAAGAAGTCTCTATTTTCCATGAAGGAGGGAAAGTTGTTAGGCCACATAGTATTAGCTGAAGGGGTCATGATTGATCCCAGTAAAGTCGAAGCAATCCAAACCCTATCACTCCTGAGATCCAGAAAAAAGTCCAGGCTTTCCTGGGAAAAATCAATTTTATGAAGAGGTTTGTTTCTAACTTTTTTGAAATGGTAAATCTTATAACAACCATGTTGAGGAAAGGAAATGAAGTTAAATGGATTTTTGAGTCTCGAAATTCCTTTGATCAGATAAAGAAATCCTTAACTGAAGCTCATGTGCTTATCAGTCCTGATTACTCAAAGAATTTCCTTATTTTCTCTTTTGCCTCATTTGATATTGTTGCAGCTATCTTAGTGAATAAAAATGATGAGGGTTTGGAGCAGCCCATTTCTTTCTTCAATTGGGCATTGAGAGATGCAGAGATCAAATATGACATTATGGAGAAGCAAGCTTGTGCCTTGGTGAAATCTCTCAATGCTTTCAGGGTCTATGTCTTGCATTCAAAAATCATTGCATATGTCCCTTCAGTTGTTGTGAAGGAGATCCTAATTTAGCCAAACATAGATGGAAGGAGGACTAGATGGATCACCAGAATCCTTGAGTTTGATCTTGAAATAAATCCCACCAAGCTGATTAAAGGCCAGGGTTTAGCTAAGTTGTTGATTGAATCTAGTTGTAAGGACTTGGGGGTTAGCTTCATCAATGCTTACTCAGAAAGCCAACAAGATGATTTTTCCAACAAAAGCTCTTAGGATGGTTTATCACTAGAAGAGTGCACCTAGTATAGAGACATTATATATTTTATGCTAGAGTTAAAGACTCCTGATGGAATACGAAAGAGTAAGGTAAGAGATTTAAAGCTCAAAGAAGTCAGATATTGCATTATTGACCAGGTCTTGCATTGGAGGGACCCTCTTGGAGTGCTTCTAATATGTCTGGACCCATAGGAGGCCCAAAGGGTTATGTTGGATTTTCATGACAACTTGTGTGGAGGGAATCACTTCTGGAAAAAAAAAGACTACAAAATTCTCAGGATTGGGTACTAATGGCCCACCTTATTCACTGATGTCTGCAGAAAGGTCAAAGCCTACATAAAATGCCAAAAATTCTCAGGAAAGAAACAACTCAAATCCCTACCACTAAAGCCTATAGTATCTTCAGGACCCTTCCAACAATGGGTGTTGGACTTCATTGGAGAGATTCATCACCCTTAAAGTGACCAACATGGGTGGATTTTAACCGCAACAGATTATTTCACCAAATGGATAGAAGTTATCTCCACTAGGAGTGCTTCACACAAAGTTATCATCAGCTCCCTGGAGGATATCATAGCAAGGTTTGGCTACCCAAATAGAATTATCAACGATAACACTGCATCTTTCAAGTCTGATCCCCTGGTCAGATTCTATGAGCAGTTTGGGATTTCGCTAATTCACTCCACTCCCTATTATCCTCAAGGCAATGGAATGGCAGAGTCTTCTAATAAGACTTTGATCAATCTCATCAAAAGATTGTTAGAAGACAATAAGAAGGCCTGGGATTCAAAACTCAAATTCACTCTATGGGTTGATCGAGTGACAACCAAAATGTCCTTGGGCACCTCCCCTTTCCAACTTGTTTATGGGGAAGAAGTTGTATTTCCCATTCAGCTGGCTCTACCTGTAGCAAAATTATTTCATGATTATGAGGGAGAGCCAGATCATATGGTCAGAAGAATTCATCAACTAGTGGAAGTGCAACAGACCAGAGAGTAGGTAGTGGACAGAGCTCACGATCATCAGCAGAAGATCAAGCAGGCCTTTGATAGGAAGGTCAGAAAAGAGGAATTCGAGCTGGGAGATATAATGCTTAAGTGGGATACCCCCAGGCAAGAAAGAGGCAAACACAGCAAGTTTGACACCCTCTAGATTAGGCCCTTCAAGATATTTGAAGTATTATTGAATAAAACCTACAAGTTGTAGGATTTGGGGGGYGAAGAAGTTTTTAATGGCCCAGTGAATGGGCATTTCCTGAAGAAATGTTTCGTTTGATCCTTAAATGGCTCTTTTGTTGTTGTAAATATTGTTTTCTATCTATTTTCGGTTTCAATAAGGGACTCCATAGCCCAATAGCAAGGCACTTAAGCTGCAAAGAGTTATTGGATTCTCACAGGGAGAAAGCCATTCCCCATGGAGCCTAATGTTAGCACATAATGTCGTAAGGTGGTTGTTTTCCTAAGAAATGGACCCCTCTGGAAAAGAATGGAACAAAGTGGATTAAAAACCCACTTATCCTAAGTTTGGGGCATCAGAGCGTGTTGCACTAAGAGGTAAGCAGATCTGAGCGGCCAAGATCTACGCGCCCAGATCTAAGGCCAAGGATCGATTCCAGACTCCCCCCATTGTTCTGCCTTTAATGGGATGGGGGGGGGTCCAACATGATCATTAATAAGTAAGCAAATCTGGGCGGCTAGGATCTACGCACCTAGATCTATGGACAGGGTCCAATTTCAGACCCCCTCCGTCATTCTACCTTTAATGGGTGGGGGGGTCCGATGTAAGGGTGCATAGATTTCAGCGACCGTGATTTAAGCACCCATATCAATTACTGAGGTCTCATTCCAAACCCCCTTTTAATTCTTCCTTTAATGGGGGGCTCGATATCGAAATTTCATGTGCCCCCCCCCCCNACTACTTCCTCCTCCTTTTACCACCTTCGCCTGATGGTGACAAGTGTCCCCCAATCTACCTTTCCTATTCCCCTGTCACATTTCCCGCTTCCTTCCTATCTTTCACCACCACACACCTGTCCTCCACTCTCCTAGGTGTCATGCCCCCATTCCCTTCATCCCTCTTATTTCCTGACACCTGTGCCCCCATGCTCCATGCCACTTCCACCTGTGTTTTATCCATATTCCTATGGAACTCCTCGTATGGTGTCATAGCCCCCATTCTCTGCCACTTGGTGCTTCCACCTCATCACCCCTCATCTCGCCTCCACATTGTTGGTGCCATCGCCCTCCGCGTCAGATCCTTCTCCACGTTCGCAGGCCAGACCCCCTCATAGCAATCCAATGAAGCAACAGTGGCCAAGGAAAGGCCTCCACGTTGTCCAAGGAGCATATTTGATTGAGCCTTACCTAATCCCAAGAAAGAATTTATTAAGGTGGTTGACGTTGGTTTAACATCGTCTCCTTCCACAAATATAAGGTCAGAAAGAGACAAAGCGTAGAAGGTGACTGTCAGTCCGGCCTGACAAAGATTTTGTCTGACAGTAGACTGCATGGACAGTCTGACTAACGTCTGCATGCACATATTGACAGGGAAACTCACCTACACAAAGAATTGAACTCATTATATGATCGTGCCTTCAGCGATGGAGCCAGCTCCAAGTATTTAGAGGCATTTTTGCCATTTTTGTTGGTGTCGATGGTTGAGCTTGGCTCTCGATTGTAAAGTTTTGATGAAGCATTGGTTTCTTCGTTATGTATAAGCATTTGAAACTTCTTGTTTAATGAAAGTCATCTTCTTGTCATCTCTCTATAAACTCTGTATTAAGACACTTGGAAATGGAGGATCCAGTCGAGGGTTGCCATGTTGTAGGATGATGTATGGTTGATCACTGCAATATCTCTACATGTTTTAGTCAGTTTCCTGTGTTACCTTTCCCTCTCACACCGAATAACTCAGAATTGGAGGATCCGGTCAAGTTGTTACAACAGTATTGCGATGCTTGGAATTGGAGGATCCAGTCGAACCATCACTGTGTTGTTGTAGCTTTGTCAATTTGACATATTTCAGTGTCTCATTTTTTCTTCCCCGAGCTGTTGGAAGGCTGGATGCCCATAGCAGACTCGTTCATCTTCTCACCAAGTCTTCCATCTTCTCACCTTAAATTCAACTTACTAATGGAAGTTAGATCAGGACCTCACCCGTTCGTGCATTCTTGGCCTAGCTTTCTGAGTTAAAACGATATTCTCCCGGGTCTATATCCATTTGACCACCTTAATTCAATTATTGTGACATATAAAAATGATGGGTATTAGGCTTACTCCTGCTGCAATCCAGGAGTGACTTCTAGTGCTAAAATTTCTGGCGTTGTTGTTGGGGATGAAGTTGAATATTTTCCCCAGGATTGAACGACATTGAGCCTCTGATTCTGAAGATGCATCATGCATCAAAGCCCTCCAAGATTGTTACTATGCACCTGGAAACTTCATTGATGCGAACCCACATGCAACTCCACTATTTCAACTGTGGCTTCTAGAGGCAGACATAGAAGTTCTACTCCACAGCTGCCTTTGGCAACACCAAAACCAACCCAGAGAACATTATCAGAGAGAGAAAGGCCTTTGGAGGAGGTACTTCTACTTCTAAACCAAGTATTTATGATGATTTGCATTGTCCTATAGGAACTCCAACCCTTGCATCTCATTCTATTTTATTTCCTTATGTTGGAGTTTCCCGAAGTCTGAAGTTTGGGAGTGTTCCTGTTGAGTTTTCTCCTCCTGGTCTTGGATTGGAGGGAGAAATCCTTGTCCCTCCCCTTTCTCCTGAGGTTGTACCCTGGTTCAGACCTAGCACCTCAAAAGATTTCCCTACCCCGGGTTTTACCACCCCTCCTCCTATTACTATTGCTACTGAAGAAAGGGAGACTTATGTCCCTTTAAGCCCTGCAGCTCGTTCTCCAAATTCCCTACGGTTTCCCTTTCCTCCTGTCAGCCTAGTTCCAGTTTCTCTTGGTCAAACCTATTCTCCTCCACCTCTTATCCCTATGGAAGGTGCCATTCCCCCTGTAAACAGAATGGATGCCATAGTGGTTTCTTGGTATGCCCCCTTAATCCTACCCCAACCCACGAATCCTCTCCCTGCGGGAGATTACTTGAATTATATGCCTAAATGCACTAGAGAGGAGGACATAACTGCTGAAGAGCACCTCATTTCCTTCTACAGTTATGCAGAAAACTTGAACATTTAAAATGAATATGTCTGGATGAGAATCTTCATCTAGAGCCTTGATGGTGAGGTTAGGAAATGGTTTAGGGGACTGACCCCTGGATCTATTGTTGGGATTGAAGCTCTGGATAGTGCCTTCTTGAGATAGTGGGGAGATAAAAAATATTTCATGTATTACATGACAAAGTTAGGGTCCTTGAAGAAAAAGGAAGGAGAGTTTGGCTCCGACTTCTCCAAAAGATTCAATAAAATGTATAATAAGATCCCTATTGAGATCAAGCCCACAAAATCCTCTGCCAAAATCTCTTATGCTAATGCATTTGACCCTGACTTATGTCTCCTATTGAGAGAGAGAAGAGCTACATCCCTATCTCAAATGCAAGATGTGGCCATAGAAGTAGAATCTAATGTGTTGGCAGTTGACATGCTCAGAAATAAGGCTATTGCAGACAGAAGAAAGGGAAGATCAGAGGCCTCAACCTATGGTTCCTCTATGCCTCACCCTCAAGTTGATGAATTGACCAAGATAGTGAAGTATCTATCTGCAGAGATGGAGAAAATTCAAATGGAGGGGAAGTAGACATACAAAAATCCCCAAAACATTGATAACAGAGGCATCTTTAGGAGGCCGGATAATGATGTTCGTCAAACTCTCCTAAGAGAGCCCAGGAATACAGACATAAATGATCAGAAAATCCATACTCCTCTTTAGAACAACCTATTTGCTGGTGAAGAAGGAGAGGAGATAGATGAGGTTGATCCTGAGATCCATTGTTGTAGAGACCCCACCCCCACCTTTTCCTCATTTGACTCAATCAACATATGAGGAGTCCCTCATGAACAACTAGCTCAATGAGTTGAGCAAGGGAGACAAGGCTGGTAGCATCCAAAATAGATACAATCTTAGATCCAAGAAGAAGATGGGAATGCCTAATGTTCCTGAGAAACCTAACAGAGAAGAGAAGACTGCCAAAGATCTGACAAACAATGACAAAGCCCATGTTCTTGAAGTAAAAGAAATCCCGAAGCCCCCCTCCTTTTTTAATTTTGAGCATGAAATTCAAAAAATCAGAATCCTTGTACCCCTCTTTGAACTGGTTAAACATGAAGATTTCAAAAAGAGCCTCTCCAAGCTATTGCAGTCTGAACCCTCATACCGTCCCCCAGACTAAATCAACCTGCAAGATGAAAAGCCTGTAGTAATCCTAGGTCCTTTGGTAGAAGACAGAGATGGTTCATCCCCTCCCTTCTACACATCCTTGAACATACATGACAAGGTGTTTCACAATTGTTTGATGGATTCAGGGGCCTCCCATAATCTCATGCCTAAAATTGTCATGGAAGAACATGGGTTGGAGGTTACAAAAGCTTACCATGACTTGTATTCTTTTGATTCTAGAAGAGTCCAATGTCTAGGAGTCATCAAAGATCTGATGGTGACTTTGTTCCAGCTGCCCATGAAGAGTGTGGTCATGGACATTGTAGTGGTTGATGTTCCCCCCAAGTTTGACATGTTGTTGTCAAGATCTTGGATAAAAAGACTTGGGGGAACCCTGCAAATGGACCTCACCTATGCTACTATTCCAGTGTTTGGGGGTGAACATAGAAGCTTGTACAGAGAAGCTCAGTTGGCTTACATTGTCAGTGATGAGGCAGATCTCACCAATCATCCCATAGTTTCCCTTGGTACTAATTTGGGATCCAACTTGTTGCATCTCACCAATACCCATGAGGCTCCTCTTCAAATCAGAAAGCAACCAATTTACCCCGATGGAAATCCTCCCCAATCACCTCTTTATGGAAAATGTTCTTTGACGGGGATTCTTCTAAAGATGGTGTGGGTGTGAGGATAGTGTTTGTTTCCCCTGCTCAAGAAACCATATCCTTGTCATACAAGTTAGAATTTGAGGTTACCAATAATGTGGCAGAGTATGAAGCTCTTGTGTTGGGTTTGAGGGCTGCAAAGGACATGGGAATCAAAGAAGTGTCTGTTTTTGGAGATGTTGACTTGATCATTCAACAGATCAAGAACGTTTACCAAGCCAAACACCCTCGACTTAGAAGTTACAGAAATGAAGCTTGGGACCTAGTTGACAGTTTTTTCCTAGATTTCAATATATCATTTATTCCAAGAGGAGAAAACACTGTGGTTGATTCCATGGCCACTTCAGAGAGCAAGTTCAGAGTGCATCTACCACCTAAACTCAAGTATGATACAGAAGTAAAGTGCATGCCCTCCATACCTGACAATGTCAAGCATTGGAAGGTTTTTGAGGATGATCTTGAAATCAAAATATTCCTAGAGACTATTGAGGAGTTTTCAGCACTGCACATTGATCAAGACCCTGCTTCTGAAGCCGACCTTTATACTGAAGACCTTATGAAAAATACTTTTGATCATCATATTGTTCATATTCCTAGCAAACACATTCCAAAGGGACTAGTCCCTTTAGAAAGTCTTTTTGATGGAAATGATGTTGCAATAAAGGGCCAAGTCTCAAAAAATAATGTTGATACAGCTGAGTATAACATCGGCACAGAAGAGGAGCCAAAGTTTTTCAGGTTGTCAAGCATCTTGATAAGAGAACAGAGGATCAAGTATGTTGATTTATTAAGGGAATTTGTTGATGTATTTGACTAGACCTATGAAGACCTAAAGACTTATGACACAACTCTCATTGACCATAAGATCCCACTGAAGGAAGAGGCCAAACCATTTAGGCAGAAGCTAAGATAGATCAATCCTATGTTGTTTCCTATCATGGAGAAAGAGGTAAAGAAGTTGTTGGATGCCCAGATCATTGTGCCTTTGAGGTATTCAGAGTGGGTGGCCAACTTAGTCTCAGTGAGGAAGAAGAGTGGGGAAATCAAACTTTGTGTTGATTTCAGAAACCTGAACAGAAGCTCAAATAAGGACAATTACCCCTTTCCCAATATGGAACTTATATTGCAAAGGGTAACAGGAGAGTCCAGGATTTCCATGATTGATGGCTTCTCTGGCTACAATCATATTTATGTCCTGTCGGAGGACAAAGAAAAGACAACATTCACCACTCCTTGAGGTACATTCATGTATGCCAAAATGCCCTTTGGTTTGATGAATACAGGTGCAACCTTTCAATGAGGCATGGATATCGCTTTCATTGGATAAAGGGATAAGTTCTTGGTCATTTATATGGATGACATCATAGTCTTCTCCAAGTCTGACAGAGAGCACCGTGAACATTTAAAAAGAGTTTTCTTGAAGTCCAGGAAGTTTGGCCTCTCCTTAAATCCCAAGAAGTCTTTGTTTGATATGAAGGAGGGAAATTGTTTAGGCCACATAGTATCAACTGAAGGGGTCATGATTGATCCCAGCAGAGTCAAAGCAATCCAAACCCTGTCACTCCTAATATCTAGAAAATAAGTCTAGGATTTCCTCGGAAAAATTAATTTTCTGAGGAGGTTTGTTTCCAACTTTCTTGAGATGGTAAATCCTATAACAACCATGTTGAGGAAAGGAAATGAAGTTAAATGGACTTTTGAGTCTCGAAATTCCTTTGATCAGATAAAGAAATCCTTGAATGAAGCTCATGTGCTTATTAGTCCTAATTACTTAAAGGATTTCCTTATTTTCTCTTTTGCCTCATTTGATACTGTTGCAACTATCTTATTGCAGAAAAATGTTGAGGGTTTGGAGCAGCCCATTTCTTTCTTCAATCAGGCATTGAGAGATGCAGATATCAAATATGACATTATGGAGAAGCATGCTTATGCCTTGGTGAAATCTCTCAAGGATTTCAGGGTCTATGTCTTGCATTCAAAAATCATTGCATATGTCCCTTCAGTTGTTGTGAAGAAGATCCTAATTCATCCTGACATAGAGGGAAGGAGGAGCAGATGGATCACCAAAATCCTTGAGTTTGATATTGAAATAAAGCCCACCAAGCTGATTAAAGGCCAGGGTTTAGCTAAGTTGTTGGCTAAATCTAATTGTAAGGCCTTGGGGGTTAGATTCATCAATGCTTACTCAGAAAGTCAGCAAGATGAGTTGTCCAACAAAATCTCTCAGGATGGTTTACCACTAAGAGAGTGCACCTGGTATAGAGACATTATATATTTTCTACTAGAGTTAAATCCTCCTGATGGAATTCGGAAGAGTAAGGAAACATATTTAAAGCTCAAAGTAGTCAAATATTGCATTATTGACCAGGTCTTGCATTAGAGGGACCCTCTGGGAGTGCTTCTAAGATGTTTGGACCCATAGGAGGCCCAAAGGGTTATGTTGGATTTTCATGACAACCTGTGTGGAGGGCATCACTTCTGGAAAACAACAGCCTACAAAATTCTTAGGGCTAGGTAATATTGGCCTACCTTATTCACTGATGTCTACAGAAAGGTCAAATCCTCCATCAAATGCCAAAAATTATCAGGAAAGAAACATCTCAAATCCATGCCACTAAAGCGTATAGTGGCTTCAGGACCCTTCCAACAATGGGGTTTGGACTTCATTGGAAAGATTCATCCCCCTTCAAGTGGCCAACACAGATGGATTTTAACTACAACCGATTATTTCACCAAATGGATAGAATCTATCCCCACCAAGAGTGCTTCACACAAAGTTATCATCGGCTTCCTGGAGGATATCATAGAAAGGTTTGGCTGACCAAACATAATTATCAATGATAACACTGCATCTTTCAATTCTGAGCCCATGGTCAGATTCTGTGAGCAGTTTGGGATTTCGCTAATTCACTCCACTCCCTATTATCCTCAAGGCAATGGACTGGCAGAGTCTTCTAATAAGATTCTGATCAAGCTCATCAAAACATTGTTATAAGACAATAAGAAGGCCTGGGATTCAAAACTCAAATTCGCTCTGTGGGATGATTGAGTGACAGCCAAAAGGTCCTTGGGTACCTCCCCTTTCCAACTTGTTTATGGGACAAAAGTTGTATTTCCCATTCAGTTGGCTCTACCTATAGCAAAATTATTTCAGGATTATGAGGGAGAGCTAGACGATATGGTCAAAAGAATTCATCAACTGGTGGAAGTGCAGTAGACTAGAGAGAAGGTAGTGGGCAGAGCTCACGATCATCAATAGAAGATCAAGAAGGCCTTTGATAGGAAGGTTAGAAAAGAAGAACTTGAGATGGGAGATCTAGTGCTTAAGTGGGATGCCACCAGGTAGGACAGAGGAAAACATAGCAAGTTCGACGCCCTCTAGATTGGGCCCTTCAAGATATTTGAAGTATTCTTGAATAACACCTACAGGTTGCAGGATTTTGGGGCCGAAGAAGTTTTTAATGGCCCAGTGAATGGGCATTTCCTAAAGAAATGTTTCATTTGAGCCTTAAGTGGCTCTTATGTTGTTGTAAATATTTGTTTTTGTCTGTTTTCGGTTTCAATAAGGGACTCCATAGCCCAACAGCAAGGCACTGAAGTTACAAAGAGTTATTGTCTTCTCATAGGGAGCAAGTCATCCCCCATGGAGCCTAATGTTATCACATAATGTCGTAGGGTGGTTGTTTTCCTAAGAAATGGACCCCTCTGGCGAAGAATGGCACAAAGTGGACTAAAAACCCACTTATCCTAAGTTTGGGGTGTCAGGGCGCGTTGGGATAAGAGGTAAGTAGATTTGGGCGGCCAATATTTGTGTGCCCGGATCTAAGGCCAAGGATCGATTCCAAACCCCCCCGTCGTTCTGCCTTTAATGGGTGAGGGGGTCCGACATGATGGTTAAGCAGTAAGTAGATCTGGGTGGCCAGGATCTATGCACCCATATCTACGGACAAGGTCCAATTCTAGACCCCCCTCCGTCATTCTACCTTTAATGGGTGGGGGGGGTCTGATGTGAGGGTGCGCAGGTTTCAACGACTGGGATTTAAGCACCCATCTTGACGACTGAGGTCTCATTCCGGACCCCCTTGTCATTCTGCCTTTAATGGGGGGTCTGATATGGGAAATTTCATGTGGTCCCCCCTTAAAACCCCTTACTGCATCCTCCTCCGCATACTTCCTTCGCCTCCTGGTGACAAGTGTCCCCCACTCTGCCTTTCTTATTCCCCTATTGCATCTCCCGCTTCCTTCTCACCTTTCACCACCGCACACCTTTCCTTAACTCTCCCAGGTGTCGTGCCCCCATTCCCTTCGTCCCTCTTATTTCTCGACACCTGTGCCCCCGTGCTCCATGCCACTTCAACCTATTTCTTATCCATATTCCCGTGGCACTCCTCATATGGTGTCATATCCCCTGTTCTCCGCCACTTGGTGCTTCCACCTTAGCACCCATCGTCTCGCCTCGACATTGTTGGTGCCGTCGCCATCCCTGTCAAATCCTCATCCATGTTCGCGGGTCAGACCCCCTCATAGAAATCCAACGAAGCAGCAGTGGCCAAGGAAAGGCCGCCATGTTGTCCAAGGAGCAGAGCTGACCAGACCTTTCCTAATCCTGAGAAAGCAGTTATTAAGGTGGTTGACGGTGGTTGAATGTCATCTCCTTCCATAACTAGAAGGTCAAAAAGAGACAAAGCGCAGAAGGTGACTGTCAGTCCAACCTGACAAAGATTGCGTTTGACAGTCAACTGCATGGGCAGTCTGACCGATGTCTGCATGCACATCTTGATTAGGAAGCTCGCCTATGAAAATCATTCAACTCATGATATGATTGTGCCTTCAACGATGGAGCCAACTCCAAGTATTTAGAGGCATTTTTTCCATTTTTGTTGGTGTCGATGGTTGAGCTTGGCTGCCGATTGTATGGTTTTGATGAAGCATTGGTTTCCTGGTTATGTATTAGCATTTGAGACTTCCTGTTTATTGAAAGTCAGCTTCTTGTCATCGCTCTTTAAACTATGTATTAAGACACTTGGAATTGGAGGATCCAGTCGAGGGTTGTCGTGTTGTAGGATGATGTATGGTTGATCACTGCCATATTTACACCTATTTTAGTCTATTTCCTATGTTACCTTTCCCTCTCACACTGAATACCTTGGAATTGGAGGATCCAGTTAAGTTGTTACAGCAGTATTGGGATGCTCGGAATCGGAGGATCCAGTCGATCCATCACTGTGTTTTTGTAGCTTTGTCAGTTTGACATATTTTAGTGTCTCGTTTTTTTTCCTTGAGTTGCTGGAAGGTCGGATGCCCAAAGCGGACTCGTTCATCTTACTGACCAAGTATTCCATCTTCTCACCTTAAATTCAACTTACTGACGAAAGTTATATCAGGACCTCACTCGTTCGTGCATGCTTGGCCCCGTTTTCTGAGTTAAAATGATATTCTCTCGGGTCTGTATCCATTCGACCACCTTAATTCAATTATCGTGACATATAAAACTGATGGGTATCAGGCTTACTCTTGCTGCAATCCAGGAGTGACTTATGGTGCTAACAGAACCAACGAAGGTGGTATATCATCAACTTTCTCTTTTGACGAAGAGTAATCTTTGGCTCAAGTTGTGAGGGAACCTTCATTCTGTTTAGAGTCACTAGTACACATAAGGAGATAAGATGATGTGGAAGGAGAATCTTGGTCATGAATGACCAGTTGAGCCTACCACTAAGAAGGGAAATTTTGTGACAAAACAACAGGTGTAGAAGGCTTCCTGGTCCCTTGGAGGAACTTAGTAACCTCAGCGTGTCTCGTACAATATTTCGTGTAATGATCGTCACCACAAATGAGACAAGGGTAACGTGATTTACATTTATCTTTCTCATCAGCAATTTGTGTTTTGGCTTTATCAGATTGTGGATTATTATTATTTTCTTCCTTATTCTTATCCTTCCCTTTATTCTTATTTTGATTCTTTCTAGTAGGTGTGGATTGAACATAATTGACCTCAACAGTCTTACCGATAGGAGTAGGAGTAGGAGTATTTTTTACATTAGAATTTTTAGATTTGGGATTGGTGTGACCAGAATCTGCAGACTGGGTCTCAGCATGAAAGGTGTCAATGGCACCATCAACAACATGATAAGTTGTTGGAGGTGTTGGGGTAGGAGTTGTGGAAGGACGAGGAGCGCCAAGGATTAAATCGTAAAGTGTTCTCATTTGCGAATAAACGATATCTAGATGTTGAGCATGACTGGTCACCTTCTCTTCAGTGACAACACCAACCATGGAGACATCATGGGAAATAGGTCTAATGATTGATTTGGTAAACCACTCAGCCAATAGTTGATCATGAAGAGGAACTTTGATCAAACATCTTCTCCTCCTCCACTCATGGATGTGATCAGAAATATGAGTGGACGAGGATTGTTTAAAAGAACTCAAAATTTTGGTTCCTATCTCGTATCGAATTGGCAACTGGTAATGTATCAAAAAGGCCATGGATAGATTGTTAAATTCATTAAACAAACCTCATGGTAACTCGATGTACCATTTTGTTGTCGAACCCGTGAGACTTTGTTGGAAAAGTCATAATCTGATGGAGTCATCCATCAAGGAGTTGGATGAACACCATAGATGAAAAGTCATAACATGATTATTTGGATTTTCTCTTGATCGACCATCAAATTTAGGAATGTTGGACGGTAATTTGGTCGGTATGACGGGCCAATAAGGAGAATGTAGAATAGGATCAATCAAAATCCTAGACAAATAAGGTAAATCCAAAGTGGCTAGAAAAGGAAACTGTCGATTCACTTGTGGAAACTGGTATTTTTTAGGGGAAAGCCCCATAGGTATACCAGTAGGACCATAAGCAGTCTACAAATAATTAGAAAGACCTGACAGATTTGGTTTTGGAGGATTTGGAGGCATATAGCCCACGGGATTGGGTTGATTAGGGCTGTTCCCTTGGAAACAAACATTAGATTGAAAGTTTTGACCCCAAGTGGGATTCAAAGAACCTGGATATGGTTGACCGAGGTTAGGGGGCACAAAGGAATTGACTTGAGGATGTTCCCCCTCAGACGGTTTAGATTTCCTTGGAAAGGAATATTCCAAGGTTGAGTTTGTAACACATGTATGTTTTGTCCATAAAATGGGTTATGGAATCCAACCTGAGGTTGCCCCACAAGTTGAGGTTGTCCCCCAATCTAAGGTTGTCCCCCAAATTGAGGTTGACCTCCAACATGAATGTGGAAACCAGAAGTGATAGAATGACTAGTGCCTCCAATTGGATTGGAGACACTAGGGCCATGATGGTGATATCCTCCTAACAAAGGTGGAGGAGGAATGTAAGGCCCTCCAGAGAGAATATGGGCAGGTGTAGGAACAAAATGACTTGCAACGTTATACCTAGGAGGAACAAAAAGTCCAGAACCTCTGGATGGAACCTGGGTAGGGATAGAAATGGAAGTATTCATGGATTTATATCCAAGGGGAAGTGATGGATTTGGTCTAGACGGAATTGGTGTCCCAATAGGAGCTTGGGTGACCACCACATTCCCGGTAGAAACCATGGTAGCTTGTGGGGCCATAATAGAATGGGCCATCTGGAGAGGAAGAATGGAGTGAGAACCAACCAACAATTGTTTTGAAACGGAGGTGACACTACTAGTAGTACTAGTGAAATTGTCTAAGGGTATCGTATAGGTAACATATGTCTCAGGCATTTACGATGCCATAGGTTGATCAAGAATCGTTCCTAGGTTGTTGTAAAGATCACGTATTGTCAAAGGGACGAAACTAGGATTAGAAGTTCCAACAGTGTGAAACGATGTCCTAAATGATTCACTATGAAAAAGTGGATCCTCTACTCCAGATCCTGCGTTAGGTCCAGTAGGTACTTCAGTATTATCAACAACAACAATTTCTCTGGATGAGTTAATCCGAAGCATACGTGGATTACGTAGAACACTTAAAGTCGGGTTCAAGGGAAGTTGGAAAGCTTCTAAGGAATTCGAAACAATTCAGAATCCTTCCAAAGAGTGTGTGCTTCCAAATTCATAAGCTACTTCATTGTTGACTACTCCCTCAGGAGATCCTTCTCATGAATTAGGAAGTAAAGGGAGGTAACCTTCCAAATCTTTCGGTGGTATCCCTTGCATCCTACATGAACATCGAAGGCCGATGTTGGCTAAACCAAATAAAGAACGAAAAAAATCTATGGCCAACTAGAGAAAACAAACAACACTCACTAATAAAATATATGAATCAAACAAAGAAAACAAACCTTCTTGTTATGAAGTCACTAGTTGGTGATGAAATCCAATGTCACAAACTCAAGACAAGAAGGGTCTGGGATAAGCGGGTGGGAAAATTACGTTGA
>SNQJ01S0162435.1:0-10434 GCA_010110895.2 Picea sitchensis
CATTTTAAATATGTAATGGTCACATGTGATAACTCTGAAACCGAGGGCTATCAATTGGAACCCCGCGCACTATGTAACACGGACTGGGTCGTGTGTAATGGCAATAGAACCGTGGTCGATTCCAAAAACTCCCCACGCTGATTTCAAAGGGTATCGGTCACATTTAACATGCGTGCGACCACAGGCTCCAATAAACACATGTATTCGCGGTCATTTGAATTACTAACTCCCGCGCAAACAAACCACGACTAATTTCAAACCCCGCTCCATTAATATGCGTGGTTATATGTTATGCTATGGAACCATGGGTTAACACCACAACACCTTTCCCGTGTGCCTCCATTGACAATGGTCATATGGGGTATTAAGAAACCTCAGGCCGGGGCTTACCCCTGGCCCGACCCCCCGCCACCAATACAAATTGTTTAATTCAAATATAAACAAATGCGTATACCTTTTAAGTACTAATGAGTGGTCTAGTGGTTGGCTGATACCTTGTTAAGGTGCTTGTATGATGGGGAGGTCCGGGGGTCGAACCCCTTGACCTCCACAAATTTTTAATAAACGAACCAATTAGTCAAACCCCGGGTGCCACGTGGCACCCAACTATTCGACAATGAACTGCCACGTGTCAATATATATATCGTCCAGTTTTCAACCAATCACCACTCGCCACGTCAGTTGAGTCGCCACGTCAGTTGCCACGGGTGTACCATCATGCCACGTCACTGTCACGTGTGAGGCGTATGGACTGTACGGACAGGTACAGTCAGCAACATTTTTTTTCCCTCTTTGGCTCGGCGAACAGATCGCGATAACTTCTCCATATGGACTCCATTTGTGAAACTAAATATACCGCCGGAATTAGGAGAACGAGACGGACGCAATGGCACCATTTTCATCGCATTCTGAGTACTTTGAAAATTGAGCAAATTTTAGACCCCTGGTCCAGATTCTGAACAAATCTACTCAGAATGTCACACACATACTTCCCCTATCCCAAGAAGATGTGTCCAAGATATAGCCAAACCTCCAATCCTAAAAGGTAATGCATTAGTCCAATATCATTCATCTCGAACTCTGAAGAAAGGCTCTCCTTGAAGCTGCTGATGAGTCTCTCTGCTCCTGTAATGAAAATATCATCCACTTATAGCAGAAGAATTAGAGGATCCTCTCCAACCACAATGAAGTATAGGTTGGGATCCACCTCACTCTTCTCAAAACCCAACTGCTGCAAATAGGACTCTATCCTCGAATGCCAAGCTCTATGAGCTTGTTTCATCCCATATAATGCCTTCTTTAGTCTACACACATGAGACTCTCTCCCATGCACCTCAAATCCCAAAGGCTTATCAATGTACACCTCCTTCTGAATAAGACCATTTAGGAATGCGGTCTTCACATCCATCTGGTGGATCTTCCAACCCATCTCTGCTACAATAGATATCACTCCCCTGATTGAATTGTATCTATCAACCAGTGCAAAGGTCTCATCATAGTCGACTCCCTCAACCTTTGAAAACCCTAGAGACACAAAGAAATATTTGTAATTCTCAATGCTTCCATATAAAGCATACTTTAGTTTATAGAGCCACCTAGAAGTCACCACTAAGTTCCCCTCAAGTCTAGGAACAACTTCCCAGACATCATTCTTTATGATGGAATTGTACTCTTCCATCATGGCATCTTTCCATACCTATCTACCAGTAGCCTCCTCAAAAGTGGAAGGCTCAGATTCCTAAATACTACTCACGATCGCGATGTGGCTACAAAACCTCTTGGGAGGTTTACTCTCCCTCACTGCCTGTCTGGGATACCCCACTGAACCCTATGCCTCCCTCAAAGTGTCCTAAAGCCACTTGGGATTCCTCCTCTCTGAATTAGTATCCTATGGAGGCGACTATCCCTTCTCAAGCCCATCTCCTGAAGACAACGATCTTGAAGTAGACTCTGGAGTACTCAATACTGCAATATGTGGACCAGTAGCCTGCGAACCTGAATTCTATGGCCCTGTCACCTATGAACGTGTCATCCGCAAAACTGGTGGCCCTAAACTCTGTGTCACTGTAGTCTTTTGCAGACTCACTTGAATCTGTGGTGAATAATTCTCACCCTTCTCTATCCCTCTAGACTTCCTAACGGCTCTGTCCTCCTCAAATATGAATTCCCTCCTCAAGACTGTCTTCCTCAAGGAAGGAAGGTATATACAGAAAGCCTTTGAAGTCTCACTGTACCCAACAAAGATCCCTCTCTCTACCGTGGGCTCCAACTTTTTCCTCTTCTTAGAAGGGACATGTGAATATGAAATGCACCCAAAAATCCGAAGGTGCCCCACCTCAGGTTTCTTCCCATAAAAAGCTTCCTCAAGAGTCATGCTCTCCACAGCCTTATGGGGACTCCTATTCTATAGATAAACTGCAGTGTAGCATGCCTCATCCCATAGAAATAGTGGCAGCCCCTGATCATGTAGCATGGCTCTCGGAGCCCCAACAATGGCCTTGTTCTTCCTCTCTGCAACCTCATTCTTCTGCGGGTTGATGAACAATCAACTCTCTCTTGATTCCCTCTCCTACACAGAAGTCCATGAAATCCTTGGAGGTATACTCACCCCAATTGTCTGATATCAAGACTCTGATTTTCTTCCTTGTCTAGTTCTTCACAAGATCTTTGAACTCTTGAAACCGACTAAAGACCTGTCCTTTGGTATTCATGAATAAAATCCAAGACTTCTGTGAGAAGTCATCAATGAATACAACATAGTATAGAGAACCAGTCAATGATGTCGAAGACATCAAGCAACATACATTTGAATTTATAAGATTAAGAATCCCTACTGCTCTAATATCACTACTTGGAAAAGCAGTCTTGGTGTACTTTCCCAATGCACACCCCTTGCACAACACATGGTTCTCTGAACTGAAATCTGGAACTCGTGTCACCATCTCCCTCACAATCCTCCAAGCCACATGGTGTAAATGTGCCATCCTCCTGTGCCATAGCTCACATAGGTCACTACTGCTACTGGTAGTATGAATGAATGCTCTCACTGGCTGAAATAAAAAATTGTAAAACTTCTCATGTCTAGTACCAATCACTTTGGCCGAAGTGATTCTAGACCCCTTAGCGAAAGGGAGCACCTGCCCATCATGAAACAAGACATCAAAGCCCTTATCCTCAATAGGATAAACTGACACTAAGTTTTTCTTCAAGCCAGGAACATATAGAACCTATGTCAAAGTCATGGGAGGTAAGACTCCCTCTAAAATGATATAGTCCTGCAACCAACAGCCTTGACCTCTTGGTCATCACCAAGCACTACCTCAACATCTCCAATATGTGTGAGGTCTTTAAAGTTCTCATGAACCCCTGACATATTGTGAGAGGCACCACTGTCAATATACCAAGTATTTGAATGAGAAGTCCTCGTGGATAGACACAGAACCAAGAAAAACACCTTGTCAAACTTGGTGGAAAACTCTTCCACCACTGCTGAAGTTGTTGTTTGTTTCTTATTCTTGTTAGGACACTGACCTGCATAGTGCCCAAACTTATGGAATGAAAAGCACTTGACTTTTCTCATGTCTTTCTTCCCTTGACCCTTGGGCTTGTTTCCTCCCTTTGGACCCTTTTTGAACTTCTTCTTGCTAGTGGTAGCAAGAGCCACATTCTCCTCCTCATGACCTGTAGATGAACTACCATGCACATAACCTCTCTAGGTCTCCTCCTAAACAAAGTCATCCCAAAGACATTCCTATTTGGGAAGCTTCTCCCTAGCAACAATGCCCTCCACAAAAACATCCCATTGTTTGGAAAATCCATTCAATGGTGTTCTCACAAGCTCACTATCAACTATGTCTTCCTCCATAACTCCAAGCTTATACCTCACCCGTGCCAATCTAGTAAGATATCTAACCACATTTTCAGCCTTGCTCATTTTTATGCTCTTTAGTTTCTCCCTCAAAACCATTTTTTGGTTCTCATTTGTACTCTGGTATAATTTAGTCAAAGACTCCCACATCTCATAGGCATTTGCCTTCCCCGTCAAGTGAGGAATAAAATGGTCCTTGATGGCATCAAGAATAATCCTCTTAGCCTTTCTACTCTTCTTAGTGTAAGCCAGAAGAAGAGTAGCATTAGTAGGTACCACAATAGGATGAGTTGAGGTATTTTCCACAATGTCCCACAACTCGTTTTCTTGCAACAGCAAGATCATCCTCTCCTTCCATGCACTAAAATTTGTTGCCCCATCAAGTCTGTCCTCAACTCTCAAACTTGTAGCCATTGACCCCATTTTTCTGAAAATGACAAATTCAAAATTCTTCCCTGTGAAGTGACTACTGTCCCAACTTTCTGACTACTGAAATTTATGCTTCCTTTCAACTCAACTCTGATACCATGTAAAATTTCAAACCCCAACCTAGTTTCAATCTTGTTGATTTTTCAGCCAATGTTTAATGCCCAAACCCAGTGGTGTATGACATATCCATATATAGAGTTCCTTTCAACTTTGCATCCCATGACCTAGATAACAACATGCCAAACTTGGGAGGAATATCATCAAACACTAGACCCATGACCATATTCTTTGCTGGAATTTGAGACAAAGACACCACCAGATCTTTGATTAGGCCTAGGCACTTCACCTTCCTTGAATCAAAGGAGAAAATATATTTGTAAGGCCTTGTTATGTCAAGGCCCAATTGGTCCATGAACACCTTGGGAAAAGGTTATGGGATGCTCCTGAATCTAGCATGGCATTGTGCAGAGTCATATCATGGATTTTCAGGTTGACATAGAAAGGGGGGACCTCTTTAGCATCACTATTTTCCTCTACATGTGGGCCAAATAAGATGGCATGATGATCATCTTTTATGTTGAAAGTGTCAAAATTTTGTTCCATCATGAGCATATTGTTGATATGATTTCTATATTCATAGTTCTTGATCAATTCATTGAATGGTACATAAATTTTAATATTGTCCATCTCACATTAAAAATTAAAGGAGGACAAGGGTTTCTCTACCTATTTTTTGATTGACTCCTTTCTTGTTTCAAGTACCCTTTTCTAGGATTTTTCCTTTTTCTTTCCTTTTTCCACAACACATTTTGTAGCAAAGTCATTTTTGGGGTGACTTGAAGAAGGTATGTTATTTTGAGCATCTTTGGTAGGGTTTCCCTTTGGAGGATTCCCCTTTGGAGGGTGTGTAGGCACTTTTTGGTTTCAAAGATTATATTATCTCTGGAATTGCATGATGTCATTCTGCAACCATATTTGGTAATCTTCTCCTTCTACTGACAACCTCTCATCATTTTCCTACATGAATATTTCATTAGCATCCATGAACTAGTCATGTTCCTATTTAGTCAAAAATACCTCTGTCTCATCACCATCACAACAAAGCATGTTGTCTTCAAAATTGTCATCATAATTCTCATTTACATAAATATTTTGAAAAGGAGGTCTTATTTGTTGATCCCGCTGATTCCTCTGATATCTTTGTCTAATTTGTGGGGTTGCTGGTCTTCTATGATTCCTGGGTGGAAGATCAACATGTTCTCTATTGTTGGTATTATTATCTAAATCCATTATATCCATAATTTTTTCAATAGTTTTCATCATCGTTTCAAACCTTTCTTCTGATGTTTGTGAGGCTGAAACTTGTTCCTTGTCTTGAAATTTGTTCATGTCCCTGTCAGAATTGGATTTGATCTTTCTTAAGGCCATTAGATTCACTTCCACTTCTATTTCATCGTTCATCATGTCATCTAATGAAGTATATCTTCTTTCCCTCAACAACAAAGAAAAATCACTTTCAAAGGAATCATCGTATTTGTGTTGAGCAACTTTACGGGGGGCTTTACCTCAGTAGGAATTAAATTATAGGCCTTTACAAATCTGGTTGAAAACTCCTGCATTGTTTCAATAGGTGACCTCCTCATGTTGTTATATTGAGTTAACAATTGTAGGGGGTTTTTCTTGTCTCCCCACTTTGTAAGAAAATGAGTTTCAAAGGCTTCAAAATTTATGATACTAGCTATTCGGAGAGCTCTGAACCACATTCTGACTTCTCCTGCAAGACTCTGTGAAAACAACCTCGTTTTTGCATCCTAAAAATCTACTTCTTATAAGTCTCTAAAATCATTCAACCAGTCTAGATGATTTTTGGATGAGACACTTCCTTCAACATCATACAACTTAACCCTTATATTATACTCCTGGGGAAAATCATGCAACTGAGCATGCAGTACAAAAGGCGAAAACCTAGATTCCATGGTTGCTATGAGGACTTGAAGTGGCTAGTGGTTCTGAGTATGGATCACAATAGTTTTGGTAGATGCAACTAAAATTAAATATTGGAGCCTCTTCTTATCAAAGATGACCTTGTTCAAACAAGATTCAGATTTAGTTCTAAACAGAGTTTGCTCGAGTTTCACATCTAACTCGAGATCTTCAATGCTTGTTACTCCATCTTTGGGAAAGGATAGATGATTGTCTAATCACAAAGTTTGACTTATTGGCCTTTGTTTTCTTTCATGTACAATTTTCTCAGGATCAAACACATGTATTGCAGCTTCTAGGTCTGGGTTTCCTCTGGTGTGAAGTCTCTTGGGAGCCAGGATTTATAGCTTAGGATACTTTGTGCTACTAGTCTCTTGGTAATGGAGTATCCACGGTAAATTTAGTCTCATACAACAAGGTGTTTGATTCACTATCACCCTCAGGAATTAAATATGAATCTTTAAGTCGTCCTTTTCCTGGTGAAGATTTCACTTTTGATCGTCGACAGCGGTGCCAAAATGTTAGCACTCTGTAAATTTGTTCGACTAATAAAAAAATGACAAAGGTAACCTACAAACCAACTATAGAGATGGGAACTAGCCTGCTCCACTCAGAGAGGGCTCTCTCGTGTCACTGGGTATTTCTTTGGAAATCAATGGCTAGGTTTATTTTGTTTCAGGGGGGGTTATAAATTTGATGCAAAGGAACGTGAGGGACACTTAGGGCTATGGAGTCAAAATTCTGAAAATGAATGAAAACATTGACTAGCTAGTAGAACTCTGTAGAGGATAAAGGATAAGTGAGGCAATGATTCTGAGTTATAAATTGTAGTTTGCATAGTTTAAGAAGAAAAATAAAACACTTAACTGCATCAGAGCATTTATGAAATGAATTCTAGATTAGTTATGAATAACTTAACATGATTTAAATTGCTTAAGCCAAGAGCATCACAAGATGAATTATGGGATTTTAAGCTATCCAATTTAAACAAAAGACAATGCAAATGGAATTAAAGTACACAAGAAATACATACAAGGAGAGAAGACAAAACTCATATCACCACCATTAGAATCTTTTCATAGAGACTTCAAAAGATTCTGTTTATGTATTCAATTCAGCTCTAGAAAATTACAATTGAGCTCAAAACAACTAAAAAGGTTCCCTTTCACTTTTGCCAACATTAATACATTTGGAACTTCTAACATTTATACAATTCGAGGTTGTTCAATTAGAAACTGATTACAATAGTTGAGTTGAAACGTTTCAGCTTCTAAAAATGATAGTTTTGGTATGGGAACCGATTACAATGATTAATCAAAAAATGTTTCATGAACCAACTGTCAATTCCTATGACTCTTCAACTTCTTCCTTTGCCATTTGTCCTGTTTTGGTCCTCTGTCTGATTTTCCATTTTGGTGACATCTGGGCATCATCTACTGGATCTTGGAAAACTACACTTTGTTTTACCCAACCACACTACCTTCTTTCACTACAAGTCAGAATGGATATCGTAGTCCATAATTTCATTTATTAGGGTCTCCAGGTCAATTCAAGAGGCATACATCATGACTGATATTCCAATCTTCACTTTTTGGAACGGATTCAAGATGTCAAAATATCTCATCAAACATTCCACCAGGGTTTCTCCTTTCAAGTTTTCCTCCAGGATTTCAAACTTGGAGTGATCCTTTCTCCATTGAGTGAGGCAAGAGTTGTATTCCTCCTGATCATACAATTTCCTTTGACATCCTAAAATGGTGGGAGGCCTTTGATGAACAACTCTTCAAACAAATCCTTGAATTCTTGTATACTTTGCTCCATCTATATGGCCTTGGTTTGGACTAATTTTAGTAGGTTATGCTTGTCAATGATCCTCCTGGCCCAGACGATCAATGTAGTCCTATATTTGACCCCAATGGTCTGAAGTTCTATAGTGGGGATGGAATTTAGCTGGTTTATGGAATTTTGGGCCCACTCTGATGGTTTCTTTGCTATGGTCTCATTTAAAACAATGCACCTTCTTATGGTTGTGATGGCCATGCTATCATTTTCATTGATGAGGTTCAACTACACCCTCAACTTAGCAACTTCAACAACAATAGAGTCCCATATGATGTGTTTGGCTCGCTGTAATAGTCCTTTGCCTCTCAACCTTGTTTTCAGCTTGACTACTCTTTCTTGCAAAGCCTGATTCTCATTATAGAGTTGTGCCATCCTCTCATGTTGTGTTTTTATTTATTTCTTTAACTTATCCATATCTCCCTTTAGCCCCTTTATTTCTCCCACCTTCAGGATAACTTGTGAAATAGCATGGACGAGTCCTTCAGTGCTTGGCCAAACCTCTTCATTAGAAGGTACAACTATAACCATGTTTGGTACTTTTGTCTGTCCTTGTGACCAATTCACTTTTTCTTGCTCTACGTGTAATACCTTGGCCTTGTAATTCAATGCCTCTTGTTGAAATGTCTCCTTCTTCTATTCTAGAGAAACCAGATCTATTATTTGTGGATGCTCTGTGGCAGACATTTTTAATTTCTTCCTCAATCTTTGAATTGGCTTGTCCTTTTCATCTAAGGAGGATTTCAGTCCCAGAGGGCCTTTAGATTCTAGCCTCTTGACCTGAGTTTTCCAAGCTCTGTTGGTTGATTTTTATTGCCTCAACTACCCTTCTAACTTAATAGAATAAGTTGACAGCTTTGAATTATTCAAGATTATACCCAAGTAATGTGAATATAGCATATCACTTGTATTCTTGTGGAAGTTCACTTTGTCTGGAGAACTGATGTTTTCCTATTTTGTCTTAATCTCTGATACCTTATCCTCATCTGTAACTGTTATATTAAATGTCCTCTTTCTATATCTCTTACTATGAATAGAGAATACTTATATTGAGATATCATTTCTACTTCAGGGATTGACTCCCTCATTTCACTCATAGCCAAGTTTACTTTCTCAACAAATTGATTTGCCAAATCTTCTTTAAATTGATAGATTGCTCCATATGCCTTATCAAAGATGTGCTTTTTGTTGCTAAAAGTTCTTGAGATGCCTTCACTTTAGAGCCTGCTTCCTTTCCCAACTTTTATATTGTTGGTGCCACTTTCCACTATATCCATATTCACTTGTTCTTTAGGCTCCTCCTACTCTAGATCCACTATCTTTGGGGATTGTTCGATCTTCATCTTCTTAGGGGAAGTCTTCTTACTACTAGTGCTCAGGGCCTCTGAACTGCCTCTTTTGTTGTAACCGCTTACCTTCGGGACTTTAACTATCAGCTTCTAAGGATTTTGTTGTGTTTGAGTTTGTTGTAGGTTTTCCTGTACTTGTTGTGTTTGAGCTGGTTGCAATATTGCTTCCATATCAACACAAAAATCTAGATTTTCCAATTTGTCAAAACCTTCAACATGTTCATGCTCATAGGTGACCTATTTGTTCATCAGTCTTCTCTTGGTTATGAACTGATGTGGATCATATCTTCTCCCCTGTATCTGTGAAAAACCAAACTCTTTGATCTTTGGTTGGACCTGAGATAAGCATGATATTTTCTTGACATTGAAAGTTCCAATGATGAAAGGAAAGTTGAGGTTGGATGCCTTGCATAATTTAAGGAAGTGATCTATCTATGATATGATTCTTTTCCTAATGAACTCAAGGGAAAATACACTAGGTTTCATAAAAATAGGTATAAGAGAGGGGGATTCACGACAACCATAAACCCATATTACTATTGAATGCATGAACAACACCCATTCCCCCACTCTATTTTTTGGATTTGTCTACAAATAAATTCTCATGTCATCTAGGAATCTTGGTAGGATGGTTTTGAAAATCAAACTGTAAACACTAGACATTACCTTGTTGATAAAAATTAGTAATGTGATCCTTTTACATTCAGTCAATATAATTTTTTCTTCAAGGAACTCTCTCTTGTTTGTCTCCAGGAAAATATTCAACAAGTATGTGTAATATCTGAAATGTCTCAGTGACTGAAAATTCACTAGCTGTTTGTGGATATTATCAGCTATGAATTCATCAAAGATGATATAGACTAACTGACTGGAATCTGACTGGAAAAATGACAACAAAAAACCTAACATGACCTCGGCCACATACTTGTCATTATTTAGACTTAAAATATGACTTAGTATGGAACA
>SNQJ01S0162435.1:13557-28077 GCA_010110895.2 Picea sitchensis
TTCTTATTGGATTTTATTCAAAGGGTCTCTTTCATGCACTACTTACATCTGGTGCATGCGAGACACACACAAGTTTGTTGGTTCCTGAAAATCATATTCATCTGAGCTACTCCTAATAATCAAGATATTGCTTTGTACCTCGTGCTGAATGATGAGAGATTCCCTAATTCCCTCCTCTCATCGGGTCTCTTTCCATCGAATTCAAACAATCTATTCTAAAAATGAGGCCTAGAGTCCATGAGTACCTAGAGGCTTGTAATCATCAATGGCAGGCTCTTTGGCCATAAATTGTTGGAAATACATCAATGTATCTCGATCAATGGATTCTTGAAGTGTTCGACCTCAACACCCTTATTCACACTTGTATAATTTACTTGATGCCTTGATAACTACATTCATTATCGGTAGGTTGTCTCCTGTTTGTTAATGGTATACCTTAATGACCGATAATCAAACAAAGTCTCATTGTGTTCGACCTCAACTCCTCTATTCACATGATGTAGACTTGCACCTTCATCAGATAGTGTAGAAGACCTCCATATTACAGTAGCATATTTCCTAATTTGTTTTTGTCTTTCACTGGACCAGTACCTATATCATTTCAACGATCATGGGAGATCATATTATACTCCATTCCACACAGATATCTTTAGATTGATTTTGAGATTGAAGTCCATTGTGCCTTATTCATGACTATGATATCCTATGGCATGTGTCTTCTTTGTATTTCCTATTCATGGACATGAAAAAATATTTGGTATATTTCCACATGGATCTGCAGTGTAATTCAAATTGGCACTGGCCAGCCATGTGTACAAATTCATTATAGATTGTAATATTTTCATGAGTAACTAGCACTTCCAGTTGAGTCTTTATTACTCCACTTCTGGGAATTATAATGTATTTCATCCATCGAAGATACTCCTCTAGCCTCACACATTAGGGGGCATATGTTACAACAAATTTTTCCTCACCCCATGCAACTTGCTTGGATGACCTTTCCATTTCCCTATGCAGACTTGAAGTCCCCTTTTTTACCTTCCAAAGCCAAAAAATAACATTTTTCGACATATATGCACCCTATCATTTAGACAACAACCATATACGTAGGCTCCTTTACTACAACCCATGTACATCGGTTTTGGTGCTCAAAATTAAAATTTATGTTGTTTTTTCGTGCCATGTCATGAGATCCATGATCCTTGACCTTCCATATACTGGAACATCTTTGACTCGACCCTTCAATTCTATTTTAAGGCTATAAATTGAGCCATATCCAAACCTTGGAGGAGCGAATTCAACTTTCAGAGAAAAGATACTGTGGAGAAATTTCACTTCATATTGAGACTGCATCCCTTTATCCTTGAAAGTTTGAACTCCTTGTTCATCCCCCAAGATCTTCCTTCTTTGTGATGGAGAAACTCATTGACTCCATTATATGAGCTTTCCTTTGGTGGAGTATTGAAGTGGTGGAGGCCTAGCTAGAGGGACTTAGTTTCTTAGTTCTGATATGTGTCGTTACATAAGTTTGTCACACATATGGTTCTGCTAATTAGTTTAATAGAAATATTATTTTCTCGTCCAATTGATATCTTGAAAATATTTGAATTATTATTCCATGGGAATATTTTTCATGTATATTAATGGATTATGCTAATATATATGATAACAATATATATTATCGCTATATGCTTGTGTATCTTGGCTGTTGAGGACAAGTTGTAGGTATAGATATTTGAGTTGTGTGCTCAACAATGGTCTTCATGGAACGTTCAGATGAGGTAGGCTCTTGGACTTGTCTTGTTAGGATTTAATTTATATAACATATTTGGGATTATAGTTGATTTCTGCTTGTCATTCCATCTATTGTGGTTTACCCCATGCCATAGAGAGATTTCCCTTATAACAATAGCCAATAAAATTTGATTCATTCACGAGATCTAAAATCCATGCAAACACACGATAATGGAAAATAAATCTATTTATTCCTTCTTCATCCTAACTATTACAATCTAAGTTCAACCCCTTATAACTATTGTCTCATATTTTAAAAAAACTATTAATTTTATAAAAACAACTAATTTTTGAAAAACAACTAATTTTAGAAAATTCTCGCATGACTCTAAAAATGACCAATAAATAAAAGATAACTAGATAGATACTATTTTTCAACTTAATTTTATAGTTAGGCACATAAAATAAGAGATAACCGATAATTACTAATTTAAAAATTCCCCCTCAAAAAACTAAAACCCAAATTTTAGGCCTTATATGAAGGAATTTGGAAGTGTCAAAACGATGTCTAATTTGAAGGATCATAATGGCATGACAATTAAATCTTCGAGACACAACTCCTTGTAAAAATTCATCCCAAATAGATAATTGAGTCAAAAGTTATGACCCTCGAAAATCCCTACATCATTCTCCTCTGGTTGGAAAGAACACAACTCCTGCAAGTTACTATATTCAAACTGCTACCACATAATGAGATCTAGGTCCAGAAAGTCCCCTTCTATAATCCATGTACTCTATTTTGGTGCTACTCCTTCCCACTAGACCAAATTTTGGTTGTATTCACCTTGTCGAGTATGAAGGGATTTATTATCTAAAAATGTGCAATATTTTCTTTTTTCTTGCTTGGAATGGCTTGTTGCCAACCCACCTTCTCCTCACTGTCATCACCTATATCTTCCCCATGGAAGGTTTAAATCAGAAACATTAAAGAAAAGGGAAATATTAATATCAATTGGTAAATCGACCTTATAATCATTGTGGTTAATTTTCTTGAGAATCTTGTAAGGACCAATTTTCTTATACTTCAATTTGTGGTAGTTTTCTCTTGGAAACTTCTCTTTCCATCAATAAACCATCACCAAATCACTTTCATTGAATACCTGGTATTTTTGGTGAGAATCTCTTATAATTTTTTATGTTCATTATTGCCTTGCAGTTTTTGTCTCACCTTTTGCTGTGATTGTTGAATGTGTTATGCAAATGCTTCCCCATCATCATTGATCATATCCCCAAACAATAGCTGCACCAAATGTAGGACACCCATATTATTTCTACCATAAACAACTTGAAATGGATATTTACCTATAGATCAATTCACTGAAATATTGCAAGAAAATCATGCTTGAGGTAAAGCCAAATCCCACTGCCTGGGATTCTCTCCAACAATGCTCCATAACAAGTTTCCCAAACTTCGACTTACTACCTCAGTTTTCCCATTTGTTTGGGGGTGATAGGAACTATTGAGTTGTAATATTGTCCCCATTTTCTTCCATAAAGTCTTCCAAAAATGATCCAGGAACTGAGTATCTCTATTAGAGGTAATAGTTTTTGGAACCCCATGCAATCTAACAGTTTACGAAAAAAACAATTCTACCACCCTCAATACAACACTAGTTTTCTTGCAAGCAATGGAATGAGACATTTTAGAAAACCCATCAACAACCAAAAAAATAGAATTATTAATTTGTGTTTTGGAGGCCCAACACAAATTCCATGCTGATATTTTTCCATGGGTATGTCGGAATTGGTAATTGAATATACCACCATGTGTTCTGTGAGTGTCCTTTAGCCATTTGAAAAATCCTACATCGTTCCACATACCTAGTTATATAATTTTTCATGTTTGTATAGTAGTACTTATATTCGATTAAGGATATTGTCTCATCATTTCCAAAATTTCCAACCAAACCATTACTGTGAAGCTCTCTGATAATATTTTCCGTCATAGAACCAATTAGACTACATAGTTGTTTTCCTTTGAAAAGGTATCCATATTGCCTAAAATATTCACCTTGAATAAGATCTATGTTCCCAGCGACTAGATTCTTAAACTATTCCACAATCTCCCGAAAAAATATTTATCAGATGCATAGAGACCCTTTAATGCAACAAACCCAATTACTTTATTTTCCATGGTTGTCGAAGGACAATGCGCCAACTCAAAGCATCTGCAACTTGATTCTATCATCCTGATTTGTGCCTCAGAAAAAAGGTGTATCCTTGTAATAAAGAACCCATTTTGCATGTATATTGTTCAATTTCTTTTGGGTTTTTACATATTTTAATGCAATTTAATCAATAAATAACACAAACTCTTGCAACACTAAATAGTGCCTCCAATGTCACAATGCTTGCACAATTGCATAAAATTCTACATCATATGTGGAGTATTTCTTTCTTACATCATTCAACTTTTCACCAAAAAATGAAATTGGTCTACCTTATTGGCTAAGTACAACTCCAATACCTACATGTGAAGCATCACAATCTACCTCAAAAAATTTATCAAAATATGGTAAGGCTAATATAGGTGCCTTAGTTACCTTATTCTTCAAAAACTCAAAACTTTCCTCAGCTACATTGGTCCACATGAATGTATTTCCTTTGGTGCAATTTTTTATGGGTGTTACAATTCTACTAAAATGTTGAATGCATTTTTGGTAAAAGGTGGTCAGTCCATGAAAACTTCTTACCTCTTTTATGCTCTAACGACGAGGCCATTCAAAAATTGCTCTGACCTTCTCTGAATTCATCTTAACTCTTTTTGTTGAGATCATAAAACCAAGAAATACCAAACTTTCTTGCAAGAACCTACATTTCTTCAGGTTTGCATAAATATGATGTTTTCTCAACACATCCAATATAATTTTTGAATGTTGCAAATGATCTTCTTTGTTGTTACTCAAAACTAGGATGTCATCAAAATAAATGACAAAAAATTTTACCAATATAAGGTCAAAGAACAATATTCATCAACTACATGAAATTACTAGGTGCATTTAACGACATGAATTGCATCACCATCCATTCATATAGGTCATCCCTCATATTTAAGGTAGTTTTCCATTCATCCCCTTCACAAATCCAGATCTAGTGGTATCCACTTCACAAATAAATTTTACTAAAATATTTAGCTTTGGCTAGCACATCCATCATTTCATCCAAGAACGTGATAGGAAATCACTATTTGATGGTAATTTTATTGATTTCTCTACTATTTTTTGACATCCTCCATGTATTATGTTTTTCTGGAGTCAAGAATGTCAATACAACAAAGGGACTCCTGCTTTATCTTACCACACCTTTATTTATAAGTTATGTTACTTGTTTATTGATCTATGCATGTTGTGTAAGATTCATCCTATATGTTCTTGACTAGGTAAAAATGATCTTGAGATTATATCAATGTGATGTTGAATATCCATCTTTGGTGGAATATCATCTGGTATTTAATTATGAATAACATCAACATATTCTTCTAGTACCTTGACCACTTCAACATGGATTGGTATGTCTTCCCTGACTCCTTTTTTTACTTTTAATGAATATCAAAATCATGTTGTCGTCATTTCCTTAAAAATCTCTCTTTTCGACCACATATTCTCATCTTTTCCTTCATCCTTAAGGGGAAATAAGATAACTTTCGATCTATCCTTCCAAAAGGTGTAGGTTGATGGAAATATAACTAAGAGGGGGGGTGAATCAATTATGTATATAATCTTGAAACTTTTCCTGTTATTTTTTTATTCTTTCTAGATTATTATTTAATGTGTTGTTGATAACTTAACATGCATAGATACACAATATTTGATCAATCACACAGAATACACAGAGACACTGATTTTCACGAGGAAACCCATAAAGGGTGAAAACCTCTTCTTCTTAGGATGTCAATCAAGCTCCAACTTTCATGTACATCATATTATTTTAGCCCCAACTCAAATATGAGGCTACAACCTCTGATAGAAAGCTACAACTTGCTGAGAGCACCAACTCTCTAGTTTCTCTGGCACCCACTAGAAGGAAGAACCAACTCCTAAGTGTTCCAACACCAGCTGGATGGAAGCACCAACTTCCTGTCACACATGAACCAACATGTATAACAGAGAACAATGGTTCTCCCTTGCACCACCCTACGACCCTGGTTTTTCTGGCTGCAACCAGATGGAAGCTACAACTGCCTGTGTTCAAGAGCCCACTTGAAAATTTGAGGAAAACAGTCCTCCATAGCACCACTCGACCACCCTGATTGAACCTTGCAAAAATTTTACTGACTTTCTCTATCTCTGATCTAGTCTATTACAACTCCATGTCTCCTCTACCTTATTCAACTTCTATCCTCTATTCCTCTTTTGCATATTTTTGATCCTCTACCTTATGCTCTTCTCTTTTTCCTCCTATGCTCACAATGACATCATGTTCATATTCTCTTCTTACTTTTATGCTCCGTGCATACAGTACATTTTTTTCCACTGCACCTCTTCTCTTCTCCTTTTCTTCTTCTTACTAACACCTTCTACGCTCAATCATAATTTCCCGAAAATAACATTCTCTGCATGTCTTTATCATGCCAAGTCATGTGCCAGATCATCCTAGCAACTCTTCATCACCACAACTCTGTGATGCATCTCAATTCTATGTATCCTCTTTTATGCTATGCATGTTATATTTTATCCTAGTTCTCACCCAGGTCCTCATCACAACTTTGCCACTTTACTGGTGGTTACTCATTGTTTATTCATCATCAATACCCATTATCCTGAGATTCCTTTTATTCACTAGTAGTTGCAGTCAGTCATTTTATTCGTTGTAGGTAAATCAGTCCTAAGCCCCTTCCTTTACGTGACCATTGGCGGTGACCACATGCCTATTCAAAAAGTTCTTCATGATCTCGGTCTAGTGAGTGCTATCTCCTTATTTTGATATGACCTTGGGTGATGAACTCATGTGACCACGTGATTGCAGGCGTGTTCAAAGGTGGTTTGAAACAAACTACATTTATCCCCGCAATTTACCTCGAGCCTCCACGTGTCCTTTCTCCAAAACAGTGGTTTTGATTGCGGACCACCTTCAAATTTTTAAAGTTCGCGCACCTTCAATCCCTGCAATGCGACAAGACCATTGATCTCATGATATTGACGGTGCTCATGAACTGACAGATCATATCTAACCTTCTTAAATTGACGACTATGATTTACTTCATGATCCAGGCTAGGGGAGTTTCAAATCTCAAACCCTGCTTTCCTCCATATGTCAATCTTCCAGAGTTGATGATCTGCAGACACCTATCCTCCTTAATCCAATGACTATCCTCCATTCTAGGACTTCGGTGTTTGACAATTTCAAATTTTTCTCCTTCTCATTTTCCCATAGTAGGTTTTCCTGGAGTCAACAATCTATTGACACGTACCCTCCTACATGATCAACGATCATAAGTGACTTCGGCCCTTCGCAACTTTAGGTTGATCGTTGCTTCATTCTCCTCTGGAGTGGTCACATTCTAAATAAATCATAGGCGGTGGAGACTTATTGTTGTCGGTTAACACTTCAAATTACATTGTCCTTCCATCGTACTAGATCAATGGTTGAGAATGCACCCAAAGTGATATTCAGATCGGACAACTTGTATCCACTTCGGGACTTCGGGACTTAGGGCATCTGCTAGTGGTAAAAATCCTAAAGTAAAACTCTCAGAGTGATGTAACATTACACATGTCAGTTGTTGACTTGTCATGGGTCGATTGGTTGCCACGTGTCACTTACTGACGTGGTTTTCCACATGTCCTTGCTAACATGGTCTGCCATATTTCCTTACTCACATGGTCTGCCACATGTCCTTATTGATGTGGTCTGCCACATGTCTTTGAATTAGACGGTTGAGGATTACTTCGAGTCTTTACCTGGAGTCCACATATTTACGCCACGTCTCTTTTGGATTAGACAGCCCAGATGCACTTCGGACGATCCGACACTTGATATCTTCTTCAGACAATATGATGACTAAGATCTACTTTATATGATTAGATGATTGAGATTTACTTCGAATCTTCATCTCTCTAGGCTTCAGGAATTTCAATTCTCAACTGGAAATTCTTGAAGTGATATTTATCTGAAGCTCACAATCTATCGCCATGTATCCCTTTGGATATGACGGATGAAATTTACTACGGCTCTCTGAATCTCTGAGCTTCGTGGATGTCAAATATCAAACTTAAACTTCTCAAAGTTAATTCTCCGGAGCTCACGATCCATCACTACATATCCCTCTGGATATGATGGTTGAAATTTACTAGGGCTCTCCAACTCTTCAGGATTCAGGGATTTTAAATATCAAACTTTTCTCCCTCCTGAACTCACAATCTCCTGACACATATCTCCTGATGATCAATTAACCAGATTCTTCTCCTGGTGATGAACAGTCTCAAATTACTTTGGGACTTCGGAAATTTGGCAAGCTCCCTCACCTGGAAAAGTACCAAGGCTCGTGTACCTTGATTTGATCATACAGTTTCTAGTCCTCTGGATTGGTGATCCAACAGCCATTGTCACTCTTCCTCCTGAACTTCTAATCTCTCCACCTTAGAAGGCTTTCTAAGTGTTAAAGGGTCTCTACCTTTGCTCCTCCTATGAGTGCATCTCTTGGACCTCATATGCATTTCTAGAAACTGTTATCTCTTATGAGATTTCTCGTCTTCTACTCTCTTGACTTCTTAAAGATTCACTTTGGCACTTAGCTGAATTATGGATCTTTGCATTCCTTTCATATCCTCCGAAGTCTAAATCTTCGAACTCTCATCGCTTATTTCTTGTTGGCCATCTTCGCTGCTTTTTTTGACATCAATGACAAGCACGCTCTTCCTGTAAAATGTCCCAACAATCTCCCCCTTTGGTATTGATGGTAACCCTTAAAGGATGCACTATTCTGCTTAGACCTCCAACGAGTTCTGAAGTGAGATTTTTTTCATTCTAKTCCAATTCCTCATTCATCGATTTTACCCAATTTATSTCTTTATTGGCTTCATTAAAGTTATTGGTTTCCACCATGGATATGAAGGCTATATGCGATTTCTCGGTGTCTTTGATTATCCTTCTCCTGGTTTGTACACATTTGTCTTTCTCACCAATTATCTGACTTCCAGGATGATTCTTTTGAGTGATTCTCAAGCAATTATTTGATGTTGATTGTTGTCCAGACTCTTCTTGACTGGGTGTCTCTTCTCCACCTAATTCATCATCTTCTTGTGACTCTAAGATTTGTTTTTCATTCTTCTCATAATATTTTTCATAGGGATTAGTGTGTATTCTCTATTGATMTTTTACAGGAGCTTATTCATCAATTTGAAGATCAATACAGTCTACTAATTTATGCATTCTTTTGTTAAATCATCTATATCCTTTATTGTTTTTTGCATATCCTAAGAAGATACATTCATCAACTCTACTATCAAATTTTCCTAGATGATCATCATTATTCTTGATGTAGCATATACTTCCAAATACTTTGAAGTGCTTGATTGATGCAAGTCAACAAAACCACAACTCATATGGAGTTTTATCATTGTTTGGCCTTAGATGTGCTTTGTTTAGAATATGAACAGGCATGTGAATATCCTCCACCTAGAAGGTTTGTAAAATGTCCCTTTCACTCATGATATCCCTTGCCATATGTTGAGCTGATCTGTTTTGGAGTTCTACAACTCCATTTTGTTGAGGAGTACCTAGAATATTACATTCTCTTTTAATCCCATGTCTGTCACATAATTATTTGAAATATATTGACATAAATTCTCCTCCCCTATCTGAGTGAATTGCCTTTAACTTCCTTCCTATCTAATTCTAATATAATTCCTTAAACTTTTTGAACCTCTCAAACACATCATATTTTTCTCTCAGAAAGGAAACCCTCGTAAATCTAGAGAAGTCATCAATGACTACCATAAAGTAATGTTTTCCTCCAATTCCTTCCTTTCACGATGGTCCACATAGATCCATAATAACAATTTGAAGTGGTTTCTCTGAATATGAGAAACTCTTTGATTTGAATTGAGTAGGAGTCAGCTTCCCCATTTGACAGGATTCACATAAAGAGTTATTAGGCTTAGATATTCTTGGAAGGTCTTTCACACCACCTTCATTATTTAGTTTGACAATACGATCAAAATTAAGGTGTCCAAGCCTTTTGTGCCATAACTAACTTTCATCAAATTTTCTTAAATGAAATTTCTCCATATATTCCTTTAGAACATATACATTGTTTTCAGTTCTAACCCCTTTTGCAATCAGCTCTCCTATGTGTATTGTCTTTATTTTACAATTCTTGGCAGTGAAAGTGACTTCACATCCTCTGTTACATATATGATTGACACTAAGAAGATTATGCTTTAAACCATCAACAAATAATACATCTTGAGATTTTCTTTTTCCATTACTTAAGCTTACTAGAGCTTTACCTATGATCTTTTCTAGAGCATCATTTCAAAAGGTCACACTCCCTCATATATTTTCTTTGAGTAATACAAACTTACTTTTTTCACCTGTCATATGACTAGAGCATCCACTGTCAATATACCAGGGGTATTTTTGTCTTTGAAATGGCAACAATAATCCACACTTGTTATCTTCAATCTTCTTCCAAACCTTGAAGTTTTCATCTCTGTGATTTGAATCTGGCTTTTAGTTCTTTATGCGATAGTCTGCATCTTTATGTCCATAATTATGGAATATGTAACATTCTAGTTCATTGAATAAAGGATCATAACGATTGTTATGCTTAATATGTGTCCTTTTCCTAGCCATCACATGATTTGTAGTCTATGGTTGTTTGTTACTTGGTTGTCTCATTCTTTGTTGTGGAAGATATTTATTCCTTGGTTGTCTCGATTTTTCATGTCTAAATCTTAAGGAACAATTTATAGCTTTGTGGCCAAAGTTAGAGCAGTAAAATAAATATCCATAGAAAAAATATTTGTACCTAGAAAATGGTTATCTTCTTTGAGAAGGTCGATTTCTTCCATGCTAATGATTTCCTTGAGTAGAGGGTGTATTATTTCTTTTTTCTATAGATTTAGTTCTAGCATCTTTTCCTTCACTCCTCCTTGGCAGTGTATTGTCTTCCTTTGTTTCTGCAGGTTTGTTGTTGTCAATGGTTGTAGCTTTGACAAACTTGATAGATTCTTTGTTGCTTGGATGACCACTACTTGATCCCTCTTCATAACCCAAATCAGTTTTTAACTTTGAATTCCTTTGTTGATTCAGAATGGAGGCTAATCCTTCTGAGGCTTTAATACTTGTCAGATTCTGATGATATAAGGCATGAAATTTCTCTAGATCTTTTCTGACAGTCACTACTTCAGCTTCCAATTTTTTACCTTTTGTTTAATCTTCCATCAATTGTTGTTTGAGGATGTCTTCAATGTTCTTAGCTTCTTATAACTTAACATTCAACAAACCAATTTCTTCAGTTGGTTCATTTCATGTTTTCTCATACCTGAGAAGTATCTGTTTTTCTTTTCTTTTCTTTCTTTGAGTCTATCAATCTCTTCCATGGCACTGACAAGTTCTCCTTCAAGATATACTACTGCTTCACAATCAGTGAACTCACTTCCTATATCTTTATTGTTTAGATATTCTAAAGCTATTAGCATGATATCATTTATTTTATCTTCAATAGAAGATTCATTGCTTTCATCATCTGAGGGATCATCATCATTGTTTACACAAAGGCTTTTCTTCTTAAAATTATTCTCTGTATAGACCTTCTTGTGTTTGTGCTTCTCTTCATCATTATATTTATGATCCTTTATTTTGTGAGCACACTTAGATGAAAAATTACCTATCTTACCATAGTTGAAACATTTGAAGGGCAGTTTACCTTTGTATTTTCCCGATCCTTCCTTTAGTCTTCTCACAAAATTTTCTTCAATCTCATCTATATCAGAGTCTATGTTTTTCTATTCTTTAAAGGGTGCCTCTCTTGTAGTGGATTTACTTTTGGTCATTCTCATTTCATAAGCAATTAGGGTTCCAAGAAGTTGATCTAGTGTCAACATTTTGAGATTAGTCATTTAATCTATAGCAGAGACCTTTGAGTTAAATCTATCAGGAAGAGATATGAATATTTTCTGGACTAGAAAAGGTTCATCTATCGTTTCACCTAGACCTTTCATAGTTTTTACGAGTTCTTCTATACGTAAGAAGTACTTACTAATAGTTTCTTCTTCATCCATATTTAACTGCTCAAATTTCAGTCTATGAGTCTGTTGTTTTGCCTCTTTCAACTTTTCACTACCTTCATAACTACTTATCAACTTGTCCCACATAACTTTTTTTGAATAACAGTGCATGACTTTGACAAAATCGGCTTCTGCAAGTCCACTGAGGATGGAATTCATTGCTTTTGCATTAAAGTTAAACTCCAACTTATCATCTTTTGAGGCCAAGACTATAGGCTTCACATATCCAATTTCAACGACATCCCAAACATCAACACCCAACGACATTAAATATGTTCTCATACTTATTTTCCAGAAGGAAAGTTTTGTTCCATCAAATAGAGGAGCTCTATTACTTTAACTCCCTTCACGACTAGTCATGTTCAAGCTTATGGATCTACCTTTGATCAAAGGCACCATCTCTAATACCAATTGTTGGAAATATAACTGAGCGGAGGGGGGTGAATCAGTTATGTATATAATCTTGAAACTTTTCCTATTATTTTTTTATTATTTCTAGAATATTATTTAATGTGTCATTGATAACTTAACATGCACAAATATACAATATTTGATCAATCACACAAACTACATAGAGACACTGATTTTCATGAGGAAACCCATAAAGTTTGAAAACCTCTTCTTCTTAGGATGTCAATCAAGCTCCAACTTTCATGTACATCACAGTCTTTGAGCTTCACCTCAAATATGAGGCTACAACCTCTGATAGCAAGCTACAACTTGCTAAGATCACAAACTCTATAGTTTCTCTAGCACCCACTAGAAGGAAGCACCAACTCCCTAATTTTTCTAGCACCAAATGGATGGAAGCACCAACTTTCTGTCACATAGGAACCAACCTGTATAGCAGAGAACAATAGTTCTCCCTTTCACCACTCTACCACCCTGGTTTTTCTGGTTGCAACTAGATGGAAGCTACAACTCCATGTGTTCAAGCACCCATTCGAAACTCTGAGGACAACAGTCCTTCGTAGCACCACCCTACCACCCTGATTGAATCTTGCAAAACTTTTACTTACATGCTCTGTCTTTGATACGGTCTATTAAAACTCCATGTCTCCTCTGCCTTCTTCAACTTCTATCCTCTGTTCTGCTTCTGCATCTTTTTGCTTCTATGCTCTTCTCTATTTCCTCTTGCACTCAAAACAACATCATGTTCAACTTTTATTATGCCTTTTATGCTTTGTGCATACACTGCATTCCATTCTGTTGCACCTCTTCTCTGCTCCTTTTCTTCTGCTTACTACCACATTCTACGCTCATGCATCAGTTCCCAAAAATCACATTCTCTGCATGTCTTTATCATGCCAAGTCCTCTACCAGATCATCCTAGCAATTCTTTGTCACCATAACTTTGTTCTGCATCTCAATTCTATGGATCCTCTTCTATGTTTTGCATGTCGTATTTTCTCCCAGTTCTCACCCAGGTCCTCATCGCAACTCTGTCACTTTACTGGAGGTTACTCAATGTTTATTCATCATCAATGCTCATTATCCTGAGATTCCTTTTTCTTCACTACCATTTACAGTTAGTCGTTTATTCGTTGTAGGTAAATGAATCATAAGCCCCTTCCTTTACATAACCACTAGCGGTGAACACATGCCTATTCAAAAAGTGCTTTTCTATCTCGGTCTAGCGAGTGCTAGCTCCTTCTTTCGATATGACCTTGGGTGATGAACTCATGTGACCATGCGATTGTGGGCATGTCCAAAGGTGGTTTGAAACAAACTACATTTCGCCTCGCAATTTACATCGAGCCTCCATGTGTCCTCTCTCCAAAACCATGGTTTTGATTGCGGCCCGCCTTCAACTTTTTAAAGTTCGTGCACCTTCAATCCCCGCAATGTGATGGGACCATCAATCTCATGATATTGATGGTTCTACTGAACTGAAAGATCATATCTAACCTTCTTAAATCGATGTTTTTGATTTAATTCTTGATATGGGCTCTGAGAGTTTCAACTCTCAAACTTTTCTTTCCACCGTACGTCAATCTTCTGGAGTTGATGATCTACAAACACATGTCTTCCTTAATCCAACGACTATCCTCCACTCCGAGACTTTGGCCTTCGGCAATTTCAAACCTTTCTCCTTCGTGTTTTCCTAGATTAGTTTCGATTGGAGTCAACGATCTTTTGACATGTACCCTCCTGCATGATCAACGATTATAAGTGACTTCGGCCCTTTAGGACTTTAGGGTGATTGTTGCTTCATTCTCCTCTGAAGTGGTCACCTTATAAATACGTCATAGGTGGTGGACACTACTTGCTTTCGGTTAACACTTCCACTTACATTGTCCTTCCACTGTACTATATCAATGGTTGAGAATGCACCCGAAGTGATCTTTAGATTGAACGACTCATATCCACTTCGGTACTTCGGCATTCAGTACTTTGGGACTTAGGGCATCTGTTGGTGGTAAAACTCCTGAAGTAAAACTCTCGAAGTGATGTAAAATTACACACACCACCTGGTGACTTGGCATGGGTCGAG
>SNQJ01S0162435.1:28087-49760 GCA_010110895.2 Picea sitchensis
ACTACCACCTTCTATGCTCATGCTTCAGTTCCCAAAAAGCACATTCTCTACATGTATTTATCATGACAAGTCCTCTGCCATATCATCCTGGCAACTCTTTGTCTCCACAAGTCTGTGTTGCATCTCAATTATATGTATCCTCTTCTATGTTCTGCATGTCATATTTTCTCTCATTTCTCACCCAGGCCCTCATCACAAATCTGCCACTTTACTGGTGGTTACTCAATATCTATTCATCATTAGTTCCCATTATCCTGAGATTCCTTTTCTTCACTAGCAGTTACAGTTAGTTGTTTTATTCACTGTAGGTAAATCAGTCCTAAGCCCCTTCCTTTACGTGACCAATGGTGGTGACCACACGCCTATTCAAAAAGAGCTTCGCAATATCGGTCTAGCAAGTGCTACATCCTTCTTTCGATATGACCTTGGGTGATGAACTCATGTGACCATACGATTGCAGGCGCATCCAAAGGTGGTTTGAAACAAACTACGTTTTGCCCCACAATTTACCCTGAGCCTCCACATGTCCTTTCTCCAAAACCATGGTTTCGATTGCGGCCCGCCTTCAAATTTTTAAAGTTCCCACACCTTCAATCCTCTGCAACGTGATGAGACTATCGATCTCACGATCTTGACGGTGATCCTAAACTGACAGATCAAATCTAACCTTCTTAAATCGATGACTGCGATTTACTTCGTGATCTGGGCTCCGGGAATTTCAACTCTCAAACCCTTCTTTCCTCTGTACGTCAATCTTCTAAAGTTGATGATCTCGAGACACCTATCCTCCTTAATCCAATGATTATCCTCTACTTTGGGACTTCATCCTTCGGTAATTTCAAACCTTTCTCCTTCGCATTTTCCCGGAGTAGTTTCGCCCGTAATCAACAATCTATTGACACATACGCTCTGACATGATAAACGATCATAAGTGACTTCGGCCCTTCATGAATTTAGGATGATCGTTTCTTAATTCTCCTCTGGAGTGGTCACCTTCTAAATAAGTCATAGGCGGTGGAGACCGCTTGCTGTCAGTTAACACTTCCACTTACACTGTCCTTCCACTGTACTAGATCAACGGTTGAGAATGCACCCGAAATGATCTTCATATCGGACGACTCGTATCCTCTTCGGGACTTCGACATTTGGGACTTCAGGACTTAGGGCATATGCTGGTGGTAAAACTCTGGAAGTAAAACTCTCAGAGTGATGTAACATTACACACGTCACCTGTTGACTTGGCACGGGTCGAGTGGTTGCCACATGTCACTTGACGACGTGGTCTGCCACATGTTCTTGCTGACGTGGTCTGCAACATGTCCTTGATGGCATGGTTTTCCATATGTCCTTGTTGACGCGGTCTTCCACATGTCCTTGAATCAGATGGTTGAGGCTTACTTTGGGTCTTTACCTAGAGTCCATAGATTTACGCCACATATCTTCTAGATCAGACGACCCGGATCCACTTCGGATGATCTGATGCTTCAGATATTCTTCAGAAGATATGACGACTGAGNCGGGACTTCGACATTTGGGACTTCAGGACTTAGGGCATATGCTGGTGGTAAAACTCTGGAAGTAAAACTCTCAGAGTGATGTAACATTACACACGTCACCTGTTGACTTGGCACGGGTCGAGTGGTTGCCACATGTCACTTGATGACGTGGTCTGCCACATGTTCTTGCTGACGTGGTCTGCAACATGTCCTTGATGGCATGGTTTTCCATATGTCCTTGTTGACGCGGTCTTCCACATGTACTTGAATCAGATGGTTGAGGCTTACTTTGGGTCTTTACCTAGAGTCCATAGATTTACGCCACATATCTTCTAGATCAGACGACCCGGATCCACTTCGGATGATCTGATGCTTCAGATATTCTTCAGAAGATATGACGACTGAGATCTACTTCGTATGATCGGATGATCGATATTTACTTCGGCTCTCCAGCTCTCCAGGATTCGCGAATTTCAATTCTCAACTGGAAATTCTTGAAGTGAGATTTCTATGGAGCTCACGATCTGTCATCACGTATCCCTCCGGATTTGACGGTTGAAATTTACTCCAGATCTCTGGCTCTCCAGGATTCGGGGATTTCAAATCTCAAACTTAAACTTCTCTAAGTGATTCCTCCAGAGGTCACGATCCATCGCCACATATCCCTTTGGATCTGGTGGTTGAAATTTAATCCTGCTCTCTGGCTCTTCAGGCTTCAGGGATTTAAAATCTCAAAATTTTCTCCCTCCTAAACTCATGATCTCCTTACATGTATCTCCCGATGATCAATGAACCATATTATCCTCCTGGTGATGAACGGTCTCAAATTACTTCAGGAGTTTGAAACTTTGGCAATATCCCTCACCCGGAAAAGTGCTAAGGCTTGCGTACCTTGATTTGATCAGACGGTTGTTGGTCCTTTGTATCGATGATCCAACGACCACTTTCGCTCTTCCTCATGAACTTTTGATCTCTCTGAATTAGAAGGTTTTCTAAGTGTTCAAGGGTCTTGACCTTTTCTCCTCCTATGAGCTTGTCTCTTGGACCTCATCTGCACTTCTGGAAAGCACTATCTCTTATGATATTTCTCATCTTCTTCTCTCTCAACTTATTAAAGATTCACTTCGACACTTAGCCGAATTGTGGATCTGTGTACTCCTTCCATATCCTCTGAAGTTTGAATATTTGAAATCTCATCGCTTCTTTACTATTGGCCATCATCGATGTTATTCTTGCCATCAATGAAAAGCACGCTCTTCTTGTAAAACATGCGAACATACATATTCTTTTCTCCATCATGCATGAATTTTCTATCATATTTCCAAGGCCTCCTCAATAACAGATGACATGCATCCATCGGAATGACATCACACCACACTTAATCTTTATAAGTCTTACCGATAGAAAACTTGATCAAACATATTTTATTAATGGTGACTTCATTCCCTTTTTTGAACCACACAATTCGGTAAGTATGGGGATGTATTTCACAATGTAATTTCAATTTATCTACCATATATTTGGAAGCCATATTATGATAACTGCACCACTATCAACAATAAATACACCACTATCAACAATAACTTGACAAACCTTTCCCTTAGCACTACATCTGGTTCRAAAAATATTTGTCTAAAGCCAAGAATATTCATTTCCACTACTCTCCCTTTTCTCTTTTTTGGGAGTCACCATTGACCTTCMTATCATGATATTATCCCCCATATTAGGAGGGACTTTAGATTCATATCCTTCTTCTTCATTCCTAGCTTGGACCAAATTTAAACTAGGTTGTTGTCTTTTCTTCGTCTCTTCTATGTTAGAATTTGAGCATTCAAATGTTCGATGACCCTCTACATCACACCTAAAACACACATTAGGTCTTCCTCTACAACCTTCATAACCTCTACTCATATGAAATTCTCTTTCTCGTATTTGATTCAGGTTAGCTTGTCAAGTATATTTTTCTTTCTCAACTCCTCGGGATGATTTGTTCGAAAAATAGGTGTGATCGTTTAACCATAGACAATATATCAATATTTTCACCCAACCATAGGCCGAAGCCACCCCCGAGAACATTAACCTTGATAGAGAGAATAATTCTGGAAGCAACCCTAGAACCAATAGCCAATCAATGTAGCATACCTCTCTCCATAGATAGCACACAAGGTAGAAATTACAAACCATAACCAAGAGAAATTCCAAGTCTAAAACTGAAAAATACAAGTTGAAATTGAAGCTACTCTCCAGACTTGCACACTTACTAAATTTTTACAATTGTGAGTGGTGTGTGCACAAATGAGCTCTGACATCTTGTATTTATACTGCTCTTTCTTAGCTTTATGGGCTAACTTATCTTTCTGGAGGCTAAAGACTCAATATTAAATATTTTCTTTAGCCGACTTGTCTTCTAGGGTTATATCTAAAGCTTTAGGGATTCTTCTTACTTTCCATAATATTCTATTCTTGTCAAGATTACACATGGAGCTTAATACTACTCACAGCTACCATAATATCAACACTCCCTCCTAGCTAGGGAGATATTCAAAAAATTGTTCCTGAGCACAAACATACCATTCAATTGGTAGCATCATCATAGCCACACAAGATATCTCAATGGTCATGATCAAATCACAAGCACCGTCATCACTATCAATATCATCTGATAGCATCAAATGCATCATCTCTCGAAACCCTACTCCATCTGAGTAATCATGCATGATGGTCAATAAGTCACTCACTCCATAGAGTGATACAAGAACCATTCTTCTAATCCATACATATGTCCTAGAAGAATAATTATTCTAACTAATGCTGGAAGCCACGCCATGGGCTAAAAGGACTATTCTTCTAATCCGGACATATGTCCTAGAAGAATAATTGTCCTGGACAATTTTCCCCTTGGAGAGTGTCTGTCCACCAACACACTGACTATCCATCTAATTGGTAATCATTTCCAACACTAGTGATGGTATCCATGGAAATTAGAGCAATGTCATCTAATATAACACAACTGTGTCTATTCATAGTAGTAAACAACTACTATCCAGTAGTACACAACAACACTGAGTAGAACACAACTACTTAACCAGTGACACATAGTCACAACTAGTGGAATACATCCACCATAGTGGTATACAACTATTTTCCAGAGACATACAATCTCCAGAGTAATCGTATCATCCCATATCAACCTGTATAACAATACCATGATACAAACTCAGTCATCTGGGCCATTCTTCCACTCACATATGTGAGATCTGGAAGAGCGTCTTCCCTTAGAAAGTAAAACATCAATCATGGGCTATCTAGACTATTCTTCTCAAGCATAGAAGAAAAATTGTCCATGATTTCTGAGCCTGGACAATTCACCTAACTGGGCCATTCCTTCGACACTAATCATAGTCCAACCTGGAGAGAATGAGTCTTCCCTAAGGATTGCATGTCCCTGATTCTTGAACCTAGACCATTCACCTAACTGGGACATTCCTCCGACACTAATCACAGTGCAACATGGAAAGAATGAGTATGACCTAGAGAATGATTGTATTGCACAACCTCCAAAATGAACCATTCTTCGAAACTTCTCACAACTGTGAACTTCAAAAGAATAATTTCCCGATGAGGCGTACCATTCTAGTTGACCACTACTCAGAGTGACTGTCAAGAAGAATGATTGTCCTAAACCATTCCCCCACACTGGACATAAGGGGAATCGTTGTCTATGGTACATCAACAATTTATTGGACCATTTTTATTAGGAAAATGATTTTCCGTTCTGGATCATTTTCCAAACTGGAAAATGCTTATCCGTCAAAAATCTCAAACCACTTTTTGAACTGGAAAGGAACTGCTCATACGGGACCATTTTTCAAATTGAAAAATGACTTTCCATAAATCAATAACATATCAATGCTCCCTCCCAACATGGGAGTAACATATTCCTTTTTCAATAAGGAATTTGTCTCCACGAGCCCCAACTTGTTTCTCTTAAGTATGCAAACTTTTCATCTTGGAGAGAGGCTTTACCAAAATATATGTTATCTTCTCATCTGTGGAGATATATTGGAGAACCAATTCTTTCTTCTGGACTTCATTATGGATAATATAATGCTTGATCTCAATGTACTTCAGTCTTCCATGGAACACTAGTTTTCTCTGAAGGCTTCATATGGATCTGATCATTACATAATATCATGGTCAAATTCAACACTTATGTTTCCTTCTAGCTCATGACATCGTGGAAAGGATTCAAACTGAAACATATCCAAGTAGCACTTCTTATGTCATCATGAGAGTTTTCCATTGATTAGCAATCCATCATCCCAAACTTCTGAGTAACTATTCTGATACACTATCTCTTTCATAGAAAGTTTTCACCATGCTTGTGTTGTATATGAGATACTCTACATCATGTTTTTTGAATCCATACAAGGTATTCTTATATCTGCATACATGGGTCTCTTTCTGGTATAATCTTCTTTCTCACTTTATTTATTGGGAAGAACAGTCTTTTACATGTAAATTCCAATCCATGAATACTACAAGAGGTATATTTGGTTTACTGGAACAAGTTGGTGTCATAGCCTTCTCCCTCCTTCTGTAAGAACCTATAAATCTTGCAATGCTTCCATTCATAATTCTTTTTCACATTTTATTACATACACTATTCCTTATCATAACTTCCATTTCCTCTTCTTGATTTCTTCTTTGTGGATTCAAACCACGCTGGTAGACTTGGGATTCTCGGTATAATAACTAGTTGTTCTTTATTTTCTTTCTTTCTTGGAATCTTCATGTTATTCCTCATGTCTCTCTTTAGCTCTTGGGTCCATGGGATCTTCTATATTACCTAAATATTCCAACTTCTTCCTTTCATCATAGGATCATGGATGTAGAAGGACAACCAAGGATGTTGCTTTTCGAAGAAGACTTCTTCTAGAGTCAAACTAAACACATGTTGCTTATCATGGTTGTTACTTTCAATGGGAACATGGACAGATACTTTATAATCCTTAGTGGATCATATCATTTAGGATTAGCTCCCTCATAATCCTTTCTTCATGCATGAATACATGCTCTTGTTTTGGAATTCTGTAATCATCTCCCTCCATCTAAGAGAGTCCATGCTTATGTTTGCATCCTTATTACCTTCTGCAAAGTGTCACAAGTCTTTTCATAATCTCCTCTTGATTGCTAACTTCTTTCTTTTTTGACTTATTATGGGTCTCTTCAAGTTTGATTTTGATTTTGGCTAATCTTGCAGTTGTTACTTATATAATAGATTCCACAAGAATTTTTACCAAGGGTTTTCAACGCACTTCATCTTTTCATGTGTATTGCTTGACTTGTAGTCATCATGATAACAATCCTTATCTTGTTATTCTTCCATAAGTATTTTTTCACTTGAACATCTTATGTTCTAAGAAATAGATATGTATGATATGTACAAAAACTATGTAAACATGGTATGTACAAGAAATTTGAGGAATAGTGTTACCTTGACTTAGAAGAAGAAGTCTGATTTATCCTGCTTAGCCTTCTTTGAGGGTTCCCTTTCTTCGACAACTGATGCTTCATCTGTTTCCTTCCTTTTATTTAAATCAAGACATCGGTTTTTGTATTAACCATATTTTCGACAGTTGAAGCATTATATCTTTGACATATCCTTTTCTTGATTTTGTTTCTTCCTTAAGCTAAACTTCTTCTTATTCCTGAAATTCTTGAACTTTGTTGTGAAGGCTTGATCTTCATATTTATTTTTGGTATTTCTCTTTTGCGTTAATCCTTGATTCTTCTTGTGCACAAGTCCAAAGTTCTTCAATTGTTGGATACTCCTTTCTTGTGTTCATTCTTGCGGCAAATGCATCTGATGTCTTAGGAAGGCCATTGAGTATTATATTTACCAGTTCCTTCTCTGAAATGATTTATTCAATAGCTTGTAGTTGATCTCTTAACTGAGATATTCTCACAACGTATGATGTTATGGGGTCATCATCATTCATTTTCATGTTAGAGTGCTCATTCTTCAGACTCATTACTTGTCCAATGTTTCTAACTTGAGAAGAGGTTAGTTAGGGAATCGTACATCTTCTTAGATGAGTCAAGATGAGAGATGTAGGGTATCAAGTGGTATTTTATAGAGTCCACTATGATACTCATGGAATTGATGTCATTGTCTTTGAACTTCTCTATAACTGCAATGTTTTGAGGTTCCTTCTCTTTTCCTTTTTCAAACTATGGTTCCACGATATTTCCTTTCACAATATACAACAATTTATTCTTGGAAAGGATGAGATAAATCCTTGTATTCCATGCTCTGAAGTTAGAAGCCCCTTATAAATTATTTTATGACTTCAAAGAGTAAGTGATGATTTCTTTGATTTTGACCAAGAACTCAAACTTGATGTCTTAGCTTGCTGAGAGTAGGAGGTGCACTAGGTTAGGGTGCACTAGGCTATCCAAAATTTAGGTCAATCTCTTCTCTTAAGGCACCTTAACAAGAGGGTTAGGGTTTCGTTTCTACAACAAAAACTTTGACTGAAAATGCAACTGTAACAAAGAAAAATCCTCCCAATCTATCTTCCAGTGGTTAGACTGTCCCAATATTGTGTGGGCCCATAACCTGTTATAAAAATGGGTGTGCTCATTTAACCATAGATAATATAGGAATATTTTCACCTAACCATAGGCCGAAGCCACCCTCGAGAACCTTAACCTTGACAAAGAGAATAATTATGGAAGAAACCCTAGAACCAATAACCAATCAATGTAGAATACCTCTCTCTAGAGGTAGCGCAAAAGGAATAAATTCCAAACCATAACCAAGAGAAATTCCAATCCTAAAAACGAAAAATACAAGTTGCAGTAGCTGCAGCCACAACAACTCTCCAAACTTGTGCACTTACTAAATTTCTGCACTGCGTGCTAAATTTCTGCATTTGCGAGCTGTGTGTGCACAAATGAGCTCTGGAATCGTGTATTTATACTTCTCTTTCTTAACTGTCTTGGTCGACTTCTCTTTCTGGAGGATAAAGACTCAATATTAATTATTTTCTTTGGTCGACTTGTGCTCTAGGGTTATGTCCAAAGCTTTAGGGTTCCTTCTTTCTTTCCATAATATTCTATTCTTGTCAGGGTTACACGTGGAGGTTAATACCTCCCGTAGCTACCATAATATCAACATATTTTCCTATGTCATAGTTAAAACCACCCCTTGAAGTAGATGAAATACACCTCCTTTCTCCTCTATTCCTTTGAGAAAATTGTCAGTTTTGTTATTCCTCGACCTTTAAGGATAATTGGTATTCCTCTTCGACATTGTTAACCCTATTCATGCTCAATTCATTTTGAATATAAAATTTAAAAAAATCTGCATAGCTTATAGCCAGTTTCTCATCATTTTCCTGGTAATCCACATGAATGGACAACTGATAAAACTCATTTGTGAGTTCCTCCATGGTGGACATGTTTTTCTTCAAGTTTTGAAATCCACAAAAAAGGGTCTTGTCATAGTCCAAGGGCAAACATTTTTCTTACCATTTTTTTTCCATCTTATCCCAAGTCCTAATTTTGTCTTTTACTTTTTTTGTTATGTCTTTCTGCACATGATCCCACTATATCATGGTGTGACCCTTCAACTTGGTGCATGAAAATTTCACCTTCTTTTCCTTTGTCCATAGGCTTCCATTCATAAAATGTTTCCATGGCATTCAACCAATTATATTAACTCCTCTGGTTTAAGACTCCTTACATATTTTGAAACTTCCATTTTGATCTCATTGTTTCTCCCTTATAGAGCCCTTAGCATCCTTTTTGCAAAAGTCATGCACTCTAATTGTTCTTCTTCATGTTCTATATGGTGATCTAAATCTCTTTGGTCTGTCTCTTCATTAAACACTTCTCTTTGTATTATTGTCTAACTAGCCAACACGTTTGTAACATCTTCTACTTTCCTTTGGAGGTTTGGCATATCTCTACACATTTGAGCAAGACTTGCTCTTCCTCTTCCTCTGCCAACCATCCTCCAGCTATGATACTAGATGATGTAGCCATTAAACTTTGATTCATTCACGAGATATAAAAACCACGCAAACAAACAAGAATGGAAGATAACTCTCGGTATTCCTTCTCCATCCTAACTATTACAATGGAATTTCAACCCCTTATAACTATTATTTGATATTTTCGAAAACCGTTAATTTTAGAAGAAAAAAAACTAATTTTAGAAAAGTTAGTGAGAATATGGCAAATGAAAATATGCCAAATGAAAAATTAGTGAGGAAAGTGAAAATATGGAAAATGAGGAAAAGTTAGTGAGAAAAGTTAGCATTGACTGGCCAAATTTTCTCTAAGGAAGTGCCACCTCATTCTATGTAGAAGCCACATCATATTGAAACTCTACCACATGTTGGAAATTAACCCTGCCACTTGTCACATCTGGATACCATCACCCCTACTATTTATAGCAACTTTTAAAAATAGGGTTCGAATTCTAAATTTTAGGAAACTGTAAAAAAAACTTAGGAAGACTAGGAGAACACCACCACATGTCAACAGTATAAAATAGACATTGATAAAAGTAGAATGTGTTTTCATGTCAATTGTATCATACTCATCGGATTCAGTTTTCCAAGAGGATTCCAAATATGCAAGCACAATTCACATGTGAGCCCTACTGCTCAACTTGCTAAAAATAGAAATATGTGACAAATCATCAAGGTCCAAAAGACTCAAATTTCTCAAGAGTCCATATCATGTGCTCAAAAAATAATCAAGGTCCAAAATACTAAAAATGTCTCAAGAATCCATACCATGTACTTAGAATTTGAATTAGGGGCCTCGTGTTAAATCTGCTAAAAATAAAAAGTTCCTCCATATCGCCCAAAAAAGTGTCATCGGGCCTAGAATCACACAAGGACCATCCCTGTAGACTCAAAATTGCTCCAAAATGTCAAGTGACCCACTCAAACCATGTCTCCTAAAAAGTAGGGACACTTGCTGTATGTAAACATCTCTCTCATATGCATGAGAAACCAAGCTAACTCTAACTCTAAACGAAAAAACCATGTACCAATCATATACTGGTATCATCAAGGTCTAAAACACTCAAAATTTTCAAGATTCCATACCATGTGCTTGACAAATCATCAAGGTCCAAAATACTCAAAATGTCTCAAGAATCCATACCATGTGCTCAGAATTTGAATCAGGGGCCTAATGCTAAATCTGCTAAAAATAAAAGTTCCTCCATGTCGTCGTAAAAGTGTCATCGGGCCTAGAATCACACAAATACCATCCCTGTAGACTCAAATTCGCTCCAAACTATCAAGTGACCCACTCAAACCATGTCTCCTAAAAAGTAGGGACACTTTTTGTATGCAAACATCTCTCTCAAATGCATGAGAAACCAAGCTAACTCTAACTCTAAACAAAAAAAACATGTACCAATCATATACTTGTATCATCAAGATCTAAAAGACTCAAATTTATCAAGAATCCATACCATGTGTTCAACAAATCATCAAGGTCCAAAATACTCAAAATGTCTCAAGAATCCATACCATGTACTCAGAATTTGAATCAGGGACCTCGTGTTAAATCTGTTAAAAATAGAAAGTTCCTCCATGTCACCCAAAAAAGTGTCATCGGGCCTAGAATCACACAAAGACCATCCCTGTAGACTCAAAATTGCTCCAAACTGTCAAGTGACCCACTCAAACCATGTCTCCTAAAAAGTAGGGACACTTGTTGTATGTAAACATCTCTCTCAAATGCATGAGAAACGAAGCTAACTCTAACTCTAAACAAAAAACACCATGTACCAATCATATACTTGTATCATCAAGGTCTAAAAGACTCAAATTTCTCAAGAATCCATACCATGTGCTCGACAAGTCATCGAGGTCCAAAATACTCAAAATGTCTCAAGAATCCATACCATGTGCTCAGAATTTGAATCAAGGGCCTCGTGCTAAATCTACTAAAAATAGAAAGTTCCTCCATATCACCCGAAAAAGTGTCATCGGGCCTGGAATCACACAAAGACCATCCTTGTAGACTCAAAATCCTCCAAACTGTCCAGTGACCCACTCAAACCATGTCTGCTAAAAAGTAGGGACACTTGTTGTATGTAAACATCTCTCTCAAATGCATATGAAACCAAGCTAACACTAACTCTAAACAAAAAAACCATGTACCAATCATATAATTGTGTTAAACTTTGGGAGAATCTCATAATACTAGCCAAAATAGTGCATGTTCGGTCTTGATAGTTACTAAGAGATAATTGATAGTTACTAATTTAAAAATTCTTGAAAAAAAACACTAAAAGCCCAATTTGAAGTCTTTTATATGAAGGAATTTGGCCTCAGAAAAGTGTCAAAATGATGTTCGATCTCAAGGATTAGATCGAAACGGTAGTGAACTCTTCGAGACACAACTCCCTATAAAATTTCATCCTAAATAGATAATTAATTTAAAAGTTACGACCCTCGAAAATCCCTGCATCATAAGTGAAGGAGTGGCGCATATGTGAGGATAAGAGGGAGTTAATGCACATGAATTGAGATAAAGGTGAGTGAAGTGAGGGACAAAGTGATTTAAGTGAGGGAAAGGATGAGGGAAAAGATAATTTAAGTGAGGGTAAGAGTGAGTTGAGTGTTTAGTTAACTAAAACACGTCAGGAAAAGCCTATTATGCATAGAAATTCACCCTATTTTCTAGGATTCCCTAATTTTTAGGGAATTAGTGTTCTAAATAAAATTAGGGTGAATTTTGAGAAACTAGTGCATGGAAAGTGAAAATATGGAAAATGAGGAAAAGTTAGTGAGAAAAGTTAGCCCTGACTAGCTAAATTTTCTCCAAAGAAGTGCCACCTCATTCTATGTGGCCTCTCTTCTTGATGCCATGTAGAGGCCACATCATAGTGAAACTCTGCCACATGTCAAAAACTAAGCCTGCCACTTGTCACATCTGGAGACCATCACCCTTTCTATTTATACCATCTTCTAAAAATAGGGTTCGACTTCTAAATTTTAGGAAACTGTAAAAAATGCCTAGGACAACTACGAGAACACCACCACATGTCAACAGTCTAAAAATAGATACTGCTAAAAATAGAATAAGTTTGCATGTCAATGGTATCATACTCATCGGAGTCACTTTCCCAAGAGGCTTGCATATATGCAATCTGAATTCACATGCGAGCCCTAGTGCTCAACTTGCTAAATATAGAAATATGTGACAAATCATCATGAAAAAGGTCCAAAAGACTCAAGAATCCATACCATGTGCTCAGAATTTGAATCAGGGGCTTGGTGCTAAATCTATTAAAAATAGAAAGTTCCTCCATGTCTCTAGGAAAAGTGTCATCGAACCTAGAATCACACAAGGACCATCCCTGTAGACTCAAAATTGCTCCAAACAAGTGACTCACTCAAACAATGTCTCCTAAAAAAATAGAAACACATGTTGTATGTAAACATCTCTCTCAAATACATGAGAACCCAAACTAACTCTAACTCTAAACAAAAGATTTCCTAATGCTGAGCCTTAACCTTAAAGATTTCCAAAAGTAAAAATTCTTGGAGAATCTCATATTCTTTCGTGTATTATACTTATATCTTATTGGACATCTTACACATTTACAAATTTTCAACTCAAAAACCTATCACTTTGATATTTCATACAGATCTTACACATTTGCAAATTTCCAACACGAAAACGTTTCACTTTGATATTTCATACAGATCTTACACATTTGCAAATTTCCAACTACAAAACCCGTAATCACTTTGATATTTCATACAATATATTTGAAAAGTGCTTAAGACTAATTTGTGGCGGTTGATCTCATTAACTATTAATCAATTTGCTCGGTACACAAAATTTAAAATAATTGATAGTGACACTCAAAACACGTAAGTCTCATCTCTGAGATACAATAAAACGACATGACTTAGAAACCTCTCGCGGAAGGGTAACCAGGCTGTTTGCCGAAAGTGAGCATGCTTATCTGTTTCTGTGCTTCTGTCTGATCCGATGATTGGAACAGTCCACGGGGCTCAGCCTGCATAGGCTGGACGTTGGGCTGCTCGCAGTGGATGTCGTCCACTGTACCGGCCATGACGAAGACGTGGCCGAACGCTTCCAGCCTCCCCACCACGCTTCCTGCCACTATTACACCTTGCACGTCTGCTAGACAGACCGTCATTCCTATAGCCTCTTGCTTCTCCGTGTTGTGGAGGAAGCTCCCGAGAGCGATATAATTTGCAACGGTCCTGCATAACTCACCATTCCCTCTGGAGCGGCCGGACGCCGCATGGTAACGTAGCTGACCATCCCGGTCCCGCTGAGAATGAACAGCCCCAGCTGGTGTCTGCGTGCGAACGTCTCCAAAGTCTTCTCGATGTCGACCCCACTTGGAATCTCGAATGCATAACATTTCAGCATGTTTGGGATCTCACGTATTTCAGATAGAGGAGCCTTGGGCTTATTCCTGGAGCCCTTAGGCCTGCCGCGGGGCCTTGGCGTCACCACTGCCCCACCCTCTTCATTGGCCTTGCCGACATTGCTGTCAATGTCATCGCGCCACCTTCGCCTCTTCGATCCGCTGATACTTCTGTTTACTTGAGAGGGAATGTTCAGGTGTTCGGATTGAAGACGGTGGCCAGAACCAGGGCCTGAGATTTCCTCTGGACCGAGTCCAGCCATCATTGTATCGCGCAGCTACAAGCTGTTTGTCATGGATGGGGTCATCCTATTTTAACTTCAAACCTCTCTGCTCTTAGCCCTTCAGGAAGTCCTTTCGTTTACTCGATCTGAATGTCAATTCTTCCGTCCAACTTCATCTCGTATATATAGCAGGTTCATACGATCTAGGTTTTCTGATTTTTCGTTCTGGTCTTACCTGGTCCGTAATTATTGCTAATCATTCATTCACTAGATGTAAGAGTTAAGTCGTGGTTGATATTAATATACGCAGATCGACGGTTGTTGATTGTGGACTATTCGACATGCGGAGGTTGTTGATAGTGGACTATTCGACATGCAGACATGCGGAGGAAACCTATATTTATAAATAAAAATAAAAATATAAAGAAATATAATTTTTTTTTTTTTTTTTTTTTTTTTTTTTATATATTTATAAAAATATAAAATATAAAAATATTTTTTTTTTTTTTTTTTTTTTTTTTTTTATTTAATTAATATAAAATTATAAATCTAAAGTATTTATAGACATCCGCTTGCTGAGGAAACATATATTTATAAATAAATAAAAATGTCTAAAAGGCATTAATATATAAAAAGTGAACATATATTTATAAATGTTTTAATTGAGATTATTTCCATTGAGAGGAAATGATTATTGGGGATGAAAATCTTACTATATCGATCTTTGGATATGGGATAAGAGATAACTCCTCTTTCATGAAATCTTGTTACACCTATTATTATATGTGGATGTGAAGTATAGGGATGTAGTATCTCTCCTAGAGAAAGGTACATCAAATCCATAAGAATTTTATAACCTATAATCTCAAAATAAGGAAATACACCCTACACCCTATCTCAGCCTCCTAATCATTTTCACCATTGAGAGAAGGACTATGACTACATTAGGTACTACATACCTAATGTATAAGAAAAAGTTAAACTACATGGAAGACAAGAAGCTTCCTAAAATTGCTTTAAAATCCATTACATTAACGCTCTACTTAAGCGAGGATAGCATAAAGATGCAAATTCTTGGATAAACAATTGGGAAATCATGGAAGAGATCATCCACTTTCTACTGAAGCGAGGATGGCATAAAGATGCTCATTCTTCAATAAATCATTGGGGAATCATAGAAGATCAAACACCAAAATAATGATACTATTAATAATATCATTAAATCAAAAGTTAGGGAGAAAATGTGGTGTGGTAAAGTGTTAGAGGAAAAAAGAAAGTTATGTATTATAAGGATGTAATCAGCTCTAATGTAGAAGATCAAAATTATCTCTCTGTTTTGACAAATTAAAAAAAATCAACATTGTTAAAGTAAAAACAAACTCTCATAGGCTCATAATGCAAATTTCGGGTTAATTCGATTCCTAAAGCGCCATGGGAAGAAAGAGTGTATCACCTTTGTGACACTAAGGAGGTAGAAGATGAAAATCACTTCATCTTAGATTTCGACCTATGCAAAGTTAGCATATCTCAATTTCAAAATATTTGTCCACGGTAACAAACTTCCTAGCCTTTTAACTCAACAAGGCTATGGTGACCTTGGAAGCTTCTGCTTGTGCTTGCAGTTACACAAACAAAATTTAAAGGGTATGTAAGTAATCCCTTACCATATTAAGGTTTGATAGAACAATTAGGTCTAATAATCATCATCATCATCATATATATATATATATATATATATATATATATATATATATATATATATAAAATCCAAAATGTTATAGTTATATATAATATATTTATAATGTAAAATAATTAATTATGTAACATTATAAATATATTGTATATCTATATATAATGTTGATTATATATAAAATATATTTATTGTTAGAAGTTAATCTCCTTGTTCCCTTCTCCATCAACACACTTGATTTAGTGGAGTTAGAATCTAGTTAGTCTTTTAGTTGCGTTTTGTAGAGTTAGGTAGAGATCCGTTGATATATATTTACATGTTTGGAATTCGTTTATAATATATTTAACAAAAAATATTTACAAAGGGGCATCTTGTGCCCCCATGAATTTCATCATTATTTTTCTTTGAGTTTGTCTCTCTTCGTCTGAGTTTGACATGGTATTAGAGCACAAGGTGTAAGCATCTTCATAGAGTGGAGATCAGATCATTCGAAGAGAAGCTAGTAGATCAAAGTACGATTCAAAAGAGGATCCATGAGTTTGATGGAGGGTGATATCAAACTGCTTGCAAGTGCAACGAAATCATTATGGTGCAACAAGCTTGCAGAGAAGAGTTTTTTTGAAGTGTAAGGGTTTGGAAGCGGAAGGAGGTTGTGGCTGTTGATCAGCTAAGGATCAATGCATAAAAATAAAGGAACTAGACCGTCCCCATTAACCTTGAAAGGACAAGTGAAGGAGAATCCTGGTGGCCCCATGATCCCTGTGACCTGGTGTAAGTGTGTGTTGATTCATCCAAGTCTGATCGTTTATCAAAGGGATCAACAACTAAGATCAAAGGAACCAGAGCAGACCCATGATCGTCTGTGCAAATTTATTTAGTAATCTTGGTGCCCTAGTGGTCGGTTAACCAGATCGGAGTAAACAAACAAAGTGTGTTGTCAAGCAAGTTGATGGCCCAATGATACGAATTATTCCGGTTGTCGATTAAATTTGTTGTCTTGATTAACTTGGATTGATGAAAAATTAAAAAGAGTCATTATATTATGCGAGCAGTGGTTCAGTTATGTGCTTCATTATGGATTCATATCCCGGTACCCAGTGTAACTTGACCGACCCTCATATACAATGCGGACCACAACAAAATGGCATTCATAATGAAATCGGTATTGATCATACGTAGGATCAGCGACTAAAAATAAAGAAAGTGAATTATGGTAGACTGGTGGCATTTAACTTTGTTATAGTAGTGATAATCTGATGGCCTGATTTTCCCAGTTGGTCTATTGACAGAACTGCTTAAAACATAGTTATAAGATGGGAATTCTAGTCGATTTTATGAAGAAGATTTTGAAATGAATAAGAGGGTTGTTTGAGATATTTTTTCATAGTGTTCTCATTATAGGAGGAATGAGTTTGTAAGAAGCCCTAAAGGTGATTTTCAGAGTGTCATATGGGTTCACAAAAAATATCGAAATTGCAAGAGAGACAAGAACAAACAACAATTGAGCTCTTGCAAAGATTTGATAATACGTGAATCCATAGTAAAAGGTATTTTTTTTTTGTTTTATCTATTATTTTAGAATTTTTCTTAATGGCTTCCTCCAGTAATTTAGGGATGACCTAAGGACCATTTCTTGTTGGTAAGAACTATGAGTTATGCTCCTTCAGGATGAAATCATTCCTCCAAGATGAAATATTTGGGAACCAATGGAAATGGCTTCCAGACCACCCCAACAAACCTAGTTAGCATTAAAAGATGCACGTGATACTCTTATAGAACATAGAAGAAAATCACCAACATCCTCCCTCTGAACACTATTATTGACTTATTCTTTGAGGGACACTTTCCTACCATGAAGTGATCCGGGTATGGTACTTTGTTATTTCATTCATATTATGAGTTATGTATGATGATGTTGAAGTCATTCATATTATGAGTTATGTATGATGATGTTGAAGTGTTATGGATTATTGATTATATTGATGTATAGATATCGACAGAGGTTTTTGACGAGTCGCCCTGACTGTGTAGGACACATGACAGGTAAAGGATGTTGATGGCGTCAATGGATTCTCTTGGACTCCAGATTGATTCAAGTAGTGGATTGTATTTATTGAAGTATTTCATTTTACACACATGTGTTGTATGATTGATTATAGTATGATTTATGTATATGGAATTATTGACAATGTTTTTGTCAATGGATGCAAGTTGACGATGCTTGCTAATCTGACTCACATAAGGAGTAGAAGGGCCATGCACAAAAACCAGACATTTGAGGGAGAGGTGTGACAATTTCCTTGTCACAGTCTACTAGCACTCCCACCATGGTCTGAACGGTAGGTTAACGATTATCTAGTTTGAAAGGTCCACAATGCCTTGAGGGAGGACTGAGACAATTAATAACAAAGATTTATAAGGATTGTTGATTAACGAAGAGTCCTTATTCCCTAGAATCCCTTAGTCTCTCACAAGGTTGACCAAGTGGAGTTTTGACTCCATCGGTTGGACAACTTCCAAAATAAGTCTAAGAGAAGTGGCACCCTTGGAGCATGGAGGTGAGTCTTGAAGGGAACGTCATGTAATTTAAAACTTGAAGTCAATAAATCTAGGTGGCGGAGAAAACATTGGAATAATTAGACCTTGTTGGATTAACTAATTAATTAAACCATAGATTATTAAATGAAAAGTCTAACAAGAGTCAAATCCTAAGTCTAAGCTGATTTGGTAACTATGTAAAATATTAAAATTGGGATAAATCTAATACTAAGAAAAAGGTGGTAAAATCTAAGGATTGGATGAAATGCACATTAGTGCATGAATTTAATAAAAATGAATTTGTAAATAGAAATAAATAATAACTTGCAAGGTTGGGCGTACATAGAATAAAATCTAGAGTCAAACTACACTAGTCTAACTATAAGAAGACTCATAATCTAACTCCAACTAAGATCTAGTTAGGAGACACTTCTTAAATGAGAATCTAGGGAACAAAGGGACACCTGAGAGTGAAAATAGGAACACATCAAGGATTGTGAGGGAATTTGACCTTTTTAAATAAAATAAAATTGGTAAATACTGGTGTAACTTGGGGAGAATATGACAAGTGTGTGAGTGAATAATCCAAATTAAAATTAACTAAAAAGTTAATTATATGTGCATGAGGATATGTGTGAGGGAAAAAAATTATATAAAGACAAATAATGTAGAAGGGAAGAGATCTAATTTTATAAACATTGTTATGCTACCAAATTTTTATTGGACTATGTTTTACTTGTGAGAGTTGGGATGCCAAGCTTGTAAAAAGAGTGGAATCTCTTCCTTGCAAGGGAATGTCTTGGAGCTATATTTGTTGGTTTCTTGTGTGTGGCCCCTTTGCGGCTCGGGGGAATAAGGGGAAAGAAGAGTACCCTTAACATTGGTTGGGAGGTGCCAGTGGAGTCTCTATGATCAAGAAGCAAAATAAAGGAATGAGTGCAATACTTTGAAGGGCATCTTAATTACACAACTTTCATTGGTCCTCGTATTTTTATATTCTGAATTTATTTGTAGTACTAGTGTAGTAATATGTTAGACTAATAGTGTCACTATCGAATCACTAGAAAGTATGAATGCAATTTTTTTACAATTATTTTCAATGAATATTAGCGGAGAGTTTATATTTTTAAATTACAATTGTTGCCACGAATAATATTTATAGTATTTATATTTAAATTTTCGTTGTAATTTCAAATGTTTTATGCTCTCTAAATTGGGGTGGCTTGATCCTCATTGTGAAATTCGAATTTATATTATGAATGGAATATGTTCTAAAATTTATATTTTATCTAGATTTAAAGTTTGAATGATCTGATTTTTTAGTTGAGATTATTTTAAAAATTTAAGAGTGCATTGATTGTTGGAAAACCAAGGAGTTAGTTCCAAAATTATATCACGAGTTTCTTTGTTTAATTTTATTTAAGTCAAAATCAATTCATATCATGGGATCTCTGTCAAATTTCATTCTAGATCCGAAAATTTGTATAATTTTCCTATTAACTCTTATGTCAATTCAATTTCGTTGTATTATGGACCTCTGTTGAATTTCGTCAAATCCGAATTTATATCGTGTTTTTCTCTGCCGAATTTGTTGATAAATCTGAAGTATATGTAGTATGGATTTCTATGTTTATTTGTAGTTTGAATCTAAAATTTTTGGGATCATGGGAAGCTTGTTAAAAGTTTCTGGAGTTTGACATTTTAACCTGTAGTGCATTAGACCTTTTTCCCTGACAAGTTGTGCATGTGACAATGGGATAGAACCTAGTGCTCACCAAAAGGGCGTTATTTAGATCTTTGGAACTCCTGTGCTCCATAGGTTTTCAACTTGAACACTCCTTTTCACCCGAAGTGTTACCGAACGAATTTGGTCTTAAGAGAGGTTGACCAGAAGTTGTACGGTAACCCTATATTTCAACTTTCCTCATAAAATTTTACAAATTTAATCTAATGAATGGCAAAGATTCTCCTCACATGAGAATCTACGGTGGATATTCACTCTGCATCTCCAGGCTTCGGGGTTTTTCTCTGCTTTCAAAACTTTAGATTGTTTCACTTGGATCTCTGAACCGCCGAAGGGCCCGAAGATCTGACGGCTTACGCCACTCATTATATCAACTGTTTTTGTCCACTCTAGAATTCGAAATTCCGAGAGTTTCTCACCCTTTTGCAGGAACAACTCATTTCCTCAGGAGTGTCGAACTACCAAACCTCCGAAGGAAGAAGGCTTGGAGATCTAACGGTCTTCGATTAATCAATAGATTTATGGTTGTCCTTCACTTCGGGACTACGAAACTTATGGTTTTTTTAATCCTTAGCAACTACCTCTTAAACCAACTCGAGTGTAAAATCTCGAATAACTTAGTTATCTACGACTCACGTCTTTCCATTAAATGACGGTCATGATTTACTCCGGACTTCGGGACTCTGGGAGTTCCTTAACTTTTAACATCATGACTCTAATTTTACTGGAGTACCGAATTACCGAACCTCCGAAAAGTTAAGGCTCGTAAATCTAATGGTCCTCTATTGATCACTAGATCTATGACTAACCTTTACTCTGGGACTTCAGAGCTTCAAAGTTTCTCAACTCTTAGAAAGTTAGGACTCAAAATTGTCGAATCGTCGAACTCTTACGGATCCAACAGCTAGTAATCACTCAACGATCTACGGTGTAGTTTCACTTCGTGACTTCGGGCTTCGGGGTTCAATTAATACAAATAACTCATATCTTCCAAAGTGACGAAGCTCGAAGGTGTAAGGTTTTAACGAGTGCGATACTACTATCTGATCGGACGCTTGAAAGGATTTTGACTCCACATGATAAGATCTTGTACTCTAATTCCTTCAAAGGGATTTCAATCTCTTTATTTCCTCACTTGAACCCTACACACGTTGTTTCTCTTGAGCTCTAGATTCTAATTGTTGTGTGCACGCTTTGTGCCTCCCCTCTGTAAGTCCGCACTGTCTCTCCTGAGCTTCATTCTTCGGAGAAGTAAGGCCTTCGCCGACCTTGAGTGGTCTCTGTGCACTAGGATTTTTTTCTTCTAAACTTGGGCCTTTAAGGGGTCCCACTACACACTTATGGAGTTGGATATGGAAGTGTTTGCACTGTGACACCCATACGAGAAATTTTATAGAACTTTTACTTCATTCTTAAAACATACTTTCACTCGATTGCAAAATTTATTGATCACAGTATCAGTTAGTTCATAAAGTACAGAGTAAACTTATGGTTTCCTCTATGTGTTGATAGATTTTCTCTTCACTTATTTTC
>SNQJ01S0162436.1:11337-21457 GCA_010110895.2 Picea sitchensis
AAGCCCTCAACCATGTCTACCTCGACTAAAACATGAGTGACCATCCAATAAGGGTTAGTCAAGAAGGAGAGATCCAACTCTAGAACTCTTCCAATAGAATCACCCAAAGCCTTGATTTCCTTTAATTAACAATAACTAGATAGGGGGATTAGTGATCCATATATTGAATAAGAGGTTTCCATGACTGGCTAAGCTTGTAGCCATAATCTACTGGAGGTTTCCATGATTGGATGGCTACAAGATTAGCCTATCATGAAAACCTCTTATTCAATACCTGGATCACTAATCCCCCTATCTAATCATTGTTAATTTTAATGGTCAATCCTTCTCTTTTCCTCTAGTATTGATAATTATTATTCACCAAATGCCTCGATTTAAGATCACGAAGATTCAAAACCATCAATGAATGAGACTAAGACCTTTGGAAATTGATTTTGGGTTAGTTGTGTTACAACATTGGGACAATATCACTACGCCATTGTTAGCTTGGATTCTTTACTATAGAAAATAAGTGCCACTATAGTGGCGATGTCCTTGTCGACATGACGATGTGATTAGTAAAATTAAAAGAGACATGACAATGCAATTAAAAGTAAATTTGTGATAACATGGCAATGTGATTAGTAAAAATTAAAAGTAAATTTGTGGTAAAACATAGAAATTAAGAATCAATTTCAAAGTATGTTAAAAAGGAGAAGTAAATCTTAAGCAACATGACAATGTGATTACTAAAAATGAAAAGTAGATTTCAAAGTGTGGTAAAACTTTAAAATTAAGAGTAAATTTTAAAGTATGTTAAAAAGGAGAAGTAAATCTTAAGTGCTATGATATTAATTATATGACACATTTGCATTCTTAGACTTATGCATGTGTTGACGGGCGAAATTGACCGTCCGTTAACTGAGAGAGTGGAACCGGTCCGGGGTTGTCTAATAACCCAAGCCGTTTGGAATGAACCACCCTGACGGGTTTAACGGCTCCGTTAGCCGATCTAAGGTCCTAAGAGAACCAAAGAGAAAACTAATCTAAACTAACTAATCTAATTAAAACAAATAAAACAAACAAAACTAACTAACTAATACACTAATCTAATCAAAACTAACTACTAAAACAAACTAACTAATCTACTATCTATATATATAAACTACTAACTAACACTATACTAACTTCTATCTGAAATATAACTTATCTACAAAATATACAATATTCACAACTTGCAGATTTAAATAAAACCCGGAAAACTCATTTGCAATCTGCCCTAAGACAGAGAAAGGTATTTCTTTTTGATTTTATGATTTTATAAATAAGAAATAAAACTTACTGAAATTAAACGATCTAATATACTAACTGAAATTAAACAATCTAATATACTAAACAAACAAATGACAAACTGACCTGGAAACGCTCCAAATTTGTCCTGTTTATGATGACTTCGAAGCTGGTCGGAGGAAGGAAACTTGCATCGGATGATCCAGAAGCTTCTTGTAAACGATAGGCTGCACTGCTCTTTGAGTTATTTACAGGACAAACAAGACATAAAAAATCATAACAATTATATGATTTATAAATCTCTGCAATAAGGGAAACCTGTTATGCAAAAACTTATACTTAATAATTCAACTTATGAAGAAGAGAAATCTCTCATTCACAAACTGAATCAAGTAATTGCTATGTTTTTAAATACTGGAAGAAATTAGATATGGATTATATTGATTAAATTATATCATTTGCAAAAGACTAAGATAGCTAAAGTAGTTATTAACCAAATGCAAATTGATACACATAAACATAAAACAAAATATTGATATTATGAAAAGCTAACGCTGTAGCAGAATATCAAATTCTGTCTCGGTCTGTATTAAAATTCCATATCCTTGTTCTCCCATGAATGAGGATGATATTATTACAAAATAACAGGTATTTATAAGTCTTTCCACAGGGTAAAACCTCCCTGTGGATAATATCAAACTGTTTACATAATCTGGGAAGATATTCCCAAAATCAACTAAACTAGGAAACTAAAATGTTTCAAATATCCTCTAAACTGTCCATCCAATCCAATGCAATTTCGAATTCACCTGAAATGGACCAAAAATAACAAGTTAGAGAGACATTCTATGAGCAAAGCAATAAAAATCTGATTCCACAGACTTAGCTACAGAATCATCTGATTCTGTAGCTAGTCTAAAATAATATACAGAATCAGAATTGAAATCAAATCAAATCTTTTAAAAGAATTAAATCCAATTATCTTCCAATAATCATTTTAAAATGAATTATTTGAGATTAAAATGATCTTATCATTCAACATTAAACATGATCAAAAGTGATTCAACCGAACACAGAGACAGGAATACTCTGTTGTTTCGTTACCACAAAATCGGGTCTTCAGAGTCATAATCGAAAAGTAAAAAGATTGTTTCATATCCAATTGAAACTGACAACCAAACATATCGTATGTGATTGTTAAACAATAGATCCGATCAAAAGATTCAAATCCTTTAATCGAATTCAAAGATATAAATACTCTGTTTCGATTATCGTTACAAGTCGAGTAAAGGAAATCACATGCAACAACATCATAATCATTTCTCAGCAAATCGAATGAGATCGTTTCGATATTCAGTTGAAAACATAACAAATCACAAACACTTCGTTATACCCATCTTATCATAATCACTGTATAGCCAAAGATTTAGATTGTGAATGAGTTCAAGCCAAAACTGGCACATAACCAAAACGTAACAGGATCAAACAGAATTTGTCATAGATTTTGATCGTTGATCCTTGCACAGCGAGCAAACAAGACCGATCAATTTTGATCACAATCGTTTGAATCAAACGAATCATAACAAGGTTTGACCAATTCATTAAAATACAGAGCATCAATTATAACCTAAATTTGACTCTTAGAACAAACTTGCCAAATTAGAACCAGAGCGAATCGATTGGCTAAGATTTTCACACAGTTGTTATGATTCGGGTTCATTTCCCAATTCGGGCGTGAAGGTTATTCGAGCGTATTGTTTTCATCAGAGAAACAGAGTCGTTATCCTTAACTTGGAAACAATCAAACGAGACAACAAGCATCTTCCCAAAATACTTACCGGTCCTAGCATATAATGAAATCGAATCAGGGCAAGATTGTAACAATCAAGCTTAATCAAACCGTTCATAGCACAAGGATCATAACCAAATCAAATCTGAGTGTGATACAAACCAATTCATTTGGAGGTAAACCATTAATTTTATAAACTAGTCAATCAAATCACAAAACATGCCCCTCAAATCCAATCGAAATCTAATGATTTCTATACTGGGAATAATCAAATCGTATATTGAATCGAACTTTATTTCTATTCAAAGAAAAGCTATATATAGAATACACGCAATATAACAGAGCCATTCATGCTGTGAACAGAACTATTTAAACTGAATCGCAAACATTATATCAACCTAGATTATTTACACAATGAAACAAAATCAAATCTTCCATACTTGTGTAGCGACGAGACCACCTGATTATGCCAGCTTGGAATTCACAACAGCCGTGGCTGATTCCACGTTCTTGAACAAGATGGATCCGGTCGTCTTTTGTTTCTTATCTGTCGCTTGTAGCTTGGCTTTTTGACTGGTCAGGGCTGCAATCTGGTCCTCTAGTGACTGAATCTTTGACTGGAGTATTGGGACATCATTATAATATCGCTCCAACCACGAATTGCATTGATCATAAGGTGACACTGTAGGTTTAGACAGAGCAGGAGAGGGTTTGGGCAAATGACCGAGGGTTTCACAAGGAAACTTAATGCCTGGGTAGTTAGGGTCGTCTTTTAGGCAAGGGGGTAGGTTTGACACAAAGTCATACGAGGGTTCAACACACAAAACTTGCGAATAGGGGTATTCTCTAGCCAAGAAATGCTCCACTTCTGAATCAGAGTCTTCACTCAACACGATAGGGCTAAGCTCGACAGGGGGCTTTGGCTTATTCCTTGCCATCTGTGAAATCAAACGTGCGTTCCTTTTCCCTTTGGCGTTTGCAGTGAGGTTCGGCTTGGGATTTTTTGTCACAGGCTTAACAGTCTCAACACTCTTAGTCACAGTGTGGGGTAAGTTGATAGGAGGGTCGGCCAAGGGTTTAGGTAGAAGGATCTGGTAGGGTACTGGGGGTATAACCTTGACCTCACTCACCACAGGTTTGTCAACCTGCATAGGGTTCGAATCCTCGAAACTATTTCGAGCAATGAAATTGTTCCAACAATCCCCGAGCAAACTCAAATGATAGACAACAATAAGCTTCACCAGTCCATACTGAAAAAGGCTACTATCAGCCTGGTTTCTTTTGTACTTCTTCGACATTTTAAACAGGCTTCTATGCAAATAATAGGGCATATTGAGCTGATAACCCATAAAAACCATAAGTAAACGTAGGTGGTGTAGGAACACAAACCCGTATCGACCCTCACAGGTGATAAACTGCTTGATTATCATCAATAAATCATGCCAACATTGTTTGAGCATAGTTACGGGCATACCTCTATCACAGGAGGTGATTTTGCGTGACTGGAAGAGCAGTGTCCACGAGACCTCTTCGACTTTGCAATTCTTGGACCATCGTTGTCCAGTGGCAGGCAAACCCGTAGTGCGACTGATAAACTGTTCATCAATTTCCAATTGTATATCGCTGACCTTGGCTCGACAGCCATCGAAGTTCATGGCAAACTGTCTAGCCACGCAAAGGTTAAAACCATCGAAACGTTCCACGAAGGTAAGCCATCCAATGTCTGCCAAATCTTGGCGGGCATTATCAAACATCAACAGGGCCTGTTTGCCATTGGGTTCAACTCGCACGACTGGTGCCATGGGATTGAATGCATGGTAAGGGAAGGGTTCGAACACATACAGGAGCAGAGCTATTCGGTCTAACAACAATGAACGAGCAAAAGGGGTTAAGCGTTAATGCGCGCATGCGAAGGTGGTGGAGTCATTCACTGCCATGCACGATAGTTATGGTAAAGTACAACCGCCGATTTACACATCTGTTCAAACAATCATAGCTCAAAAACCATATCGTTTGGCCAACCAAAGAATCAAATGGTGAGTGTTATGCCAACGCGCCAAATCAACTTTAGAGTGTAATTTTAAACCAACGATATTCAACGCGAAACCAACACAAAATGTTAGCCATGCGCCATTGTATAAATATTTAACCAATGTGCCAAAACGAATTCATAATAGTTGACAAGCCAAAAGCTATAAAAGATTAACATAAGGATTATATCATATATAAAAACTTAATCAAACCCTTAGGCATTTTCATAGAACCAATGATAAGGCATGTCATAAAAAGTGTGAATCCAAATGCTCAGAGCCTTACAAACTCAATAAAATCAAGTTATGTAATCAATATAAAAATGTCCAATGAGCATAGTTCGAAAATCCTTTTAGCCACATAACGATAAACAAAAGGTAAGTGCAATAGTAAATATCAATAAAAAGATCATGACAGTTCAGATAGTGATCGAAAGGTGACATCGAAAGGGGGAGTTTTTCATGCTTACAATCGTGAAAACTTAATGAAGACAAATTTTCAGATGTCGCAAAAATAAAAGTGTCGTCTATTTGAAAAATGCGACGAAAAACTTGATGTTCACAAGACATAGGTGTAGGCAGCTTATAGGATCATAGAAAAATTGATTTGGCTGCCAACAACATGCTCAAGGGAAGAGATGTGTAGTAGTGAATTATTGATATGCGTGTGCTACCTCCATTGTTGGATCAACTTCACCCTAGTCTGGGTCAACAAACTTATTTGGTTATGAAATAGTATAGCCCTGATTTATACCTAAAATAGGTCAGTCATAATTCAGGGTTAAAGGAAAGGCCATTGCATCTCCTCCGCTTGAACTCTTCGTAGTCTTGAACGATTATTAATAAGTAGATGCAACGATTGGAACGAGTTTCTCTTAGTGGTGTGGTGTGACCCGATATCTATTTCATTGTTCAAACTTCTCATGTTTACGACCGATCACCCTACACATTACGATAACTATGAACATCACTACGTTAGAACCCCTCCAACTAATATTATTATGAATAATCAAGTTGTTCATTGCTTGTCAATCAACATTGTTTCATTTCTTTGTGTGGTGGTGTTTCTCTTTGTTGCTTCGATAACTTTTATATCTGTTGTTACTTGAATGGTTGGGACTCCGCCCTAAGGGTAAGGTCTCATTTCTACTAATGACGTTGCCTGTTAAATGACCATTTGCATCAAACTATTCTTCACTAAGAATTCCTTGAGCTCTCTGATCCACTAATGGGGGGTACCAACTACTATGAATGAATAAAGTGAGTGTCAAACATAAATGATCTTTTAGAAGTATCTATATGAGGCCTAACAAGTTTGAGGGGAAAAAAAGAAATAGGTAAACTTAGAACTGCCCTGATTTGAATTTATATTCAAATTGAAATCATAAGCATTATATTCAAAATGAAATCATAAGTGTTAGTGACAAGGATTGTTGCGTCCTCTAATTTTTTATTCATGTGGATGGTTACTTGCCTAAAACAATCATTATATGTTATTACAAGCTTATTCTTTGTTTCCAGACATCAAGAAAGAAAATAGAATAACCTTCCTCTCTACTCTAGCCCATCTATCTCTGTAACACACCCAACCCCCTAAGTACCCTTTTAAGGGACGAGGTAGTAGAATTTCACTTTTTCTCTATCATCTCAATACCTATTCTCGAGGGCATCATTGTCTTCTACTCGTCAAGATATTTCGAACGAATGTCACCATGCTCAAAACCGAGCTCTTGATCAAAAGTTATGGCCTTCCGAAGTTTCTTAGGCCTTTCTTACCCTTAAGTCAAATTCTTTGCCATGTGGCATCCACGTGGCTCCTTCCATATGTCATTCGACGTGGAATTGACGAGGCATCCTCCACCCGACCCTTTGACTCTTACTCTATCAGACCCTTTTCCCATCTTCTAAATCGACAAATCTGATTTGTTCGGGCCCCTCTCATCGGGGTGTTTTCCCTGTGGAATCACATTTCACTCCGACGACACACGCTGACCAGACATACTCTGCCAGATCCAATGGCTCTCAGAGTTAGTACATCTATGAATCTGAACATGTCAGAGTCTTTATCTGTACGATAGGTAACGTCCTATTTTTTAACCCCTTCTCCAGGACCATGTGGTACCCACAGGGATCGACGACTGAGATCACATCTCGCTTATTCATCAATCTACGATTGTGATCTCCTCTTGGAGTCCCTCCATTGGAGTGCGACTCACCCTGGTCACTCGAACCAATTCGACAACCCTTCTCCAATGGAAAAATATTATTTCGTTGGGGCTTCTCAGTCATGCGATATCCCTTTGACATGTGGTGCCACCTCCGCGTGACATGTGGCACTATCACCCCATGACACATGGCTCTCATACTTCTCATGGAAGTTCACCTGTAGTTGACAAATCACTAGGCCACATGGAATCTTCTGTGATCAACACATGGCACTCTCCACATCATCCCCTTAGGCCTTCAACTAAATATTAATGACCCAGATCGTCTGCTAGATTCCCCAAACCTAGGCAGATCGACAAACTAGTTATCATCCCAGATCTTTCCCATCGAAGTGTCTCCAAGCAATTCCACTCTGAATAATGCTTCACGATGGAAGGACCATATCTCCTCTCGGATCTCCTCCATTCCAGTCAAATCAATGGTCATATTTGTATCTTGGATCCCCTTTGATATTGATGGATCAACAATCTAGATCAAACCTCAGAGCTCCTCCGTAGGACTGTTTCTTCGTGAACTCACTTTGAAAGGCACTCTGCGATGGATGATCATGATCTCTTCACTGGAGAATCTAACAACAAGGATTTGGGGCAAATGTACATGGTTTCTTGACCCCCTTCTCATATGACCCTTAGTATTGGGCCACTCCCAGGGAGACACCCCTCACTCCCAAAACACGCTGGTGAGACATGTGGCACTCACCTCGTGTCACAACCACTCCCTTGCTAAGCCAAAAGACCACTACACGTGGCATCACCACTGCTCGACAAGTGGACATCCATGTGTGCTCGATGTGACATACACGTCACCACAGATGCACTCGGCATGTCTCTCGAGGTGTTGACATTGTCCTCTATGCATTGGTGGGGTGATGCCATCCACGTCAACATGATGCCACCTCTCTTTTGGCCTCATCCCGAAGGACCCACCAAGATCTACGATCAAGTTTACTTTTAGCTAGGTCTGACGAACGATTAGGATTGCTCCTTAGAATCTTGCCTTCGGAGTATTTTCATCCCAATGGACCAAATTACTTCGAATGTTCCATTGTGATGGATGGTCACGATCACTCTGAATTCTTCCCCAATGGATCGACATCTCCGGTTAATTTGGAGTCTCGTCCCAGTCTAATTGTGGAATACTCTAATGGATTCTCTACGATCAATTCAATGATCTAGATGGATATCGGTGGCCACCCACCTTTTCCAGCTGGCCCAAAACAACTTTATGGCAATTTACTATTTTTAGCAGTTTTTTGGGTCCTGAACTTCGGAGTCGTTTTGAGGCCCTAAACGACATTTTTTTGGGTATGTAGCAGTAAAAAAATTTCATCATGAGATTTTTGTCGATAGTTGTAGTTCTCGGATAGATATTTCCAATGGGATATCGTATGCCTAAAACAAAGATCGTATGCAAAAGTTACGACCCCGGGAAGTTGATGTACATACTTACACAAACGGGGCCCACATGACTTCTGGCGCTTCATCTCCTAGGGTTAGGTTTTTGGATGTCTAGGGTTTTTGACACTCCTATTTATTGTAAAAAGGCCTTCAAAGCCTCATTGTAATCATCTTCTTGCGAATGAGCACAGTCGTCACATCTCTTCTTAGAGATAAGCCGCCACCATTCCAGCAAGCTTCTTTTTTGCTGCATTTTACAGTTTCAGCTTATTTCCTTATTGAATAGAAAACCAGTTTTATTGTATCTTGTTATTATGTATTAAGCATCTGTTAATAATCTGTAGTCATTTCGTTCTGCTCATAAAATCTAGATAAGTGGTATCAGAGCGGTCTGCTCCTTGTCGTCTTAATGCATGTCCCTAACGAGGTCAAAGTACAAAGAATTGAATCTCAAACTTGTTTCTCTTGAGGACCAAAGCTCTCACATGCCCAAGCGACCTCTCATGGAAAAAGAAAAGAAAGATCATGGGACAAGAGATCCTTTCAAAATGTTGCTTGAGGAAGCCCTCACACAACAAAGGAATGAGATGATGGATAGTTTCGCGCAAATCCTTCGACGACTACCAACAAGCGACACATCTTCTTCGGGCGGAGGCGCCGCCCCCTTCAAGGTACAAATAAACTTCAATATTCATGTATTTGAAGGTCATATAGATGCAAATGGTGTAGACAAGTGGTTGAATCTATTAGAAGCGTATTTTTCTATCCATAACTTTTGAATAGAGAAAATATTACTTTTGCGCTCCTCAAAGCCATTCCCCATGTCAAAGATTGGTGGGAAACTTTCTGTGAGCAAAAGGAAACAAAGGAACCCTCGTTATTTACAGTCACGACCACCTGGGAATCCTTTAGGGATTCTATTAAGGAACAATACTACCATGTTGGAAGTTATGATGACTTGTATACCAAATGGACCACACTACGGTAAGAAAGAGACCAAGCTGTGCCATAGTTCACTGAAATTTCGTCTTCACAGGGCGACAAGAACTCCACATCGTCAACACAGAAAAACAGTCGTTCATGGCACAAGGATTAACTCCACAGCACAACAAAAGGGTCAAAACTATGCAAAATGGCCAAAAAATTAAAAAGCGCTATGCACCCACTGAGCGCGCGCGTGCGCAACATCTTCATATCTGGAGCGCATATGCGCGGCTGTGGGGTGCAAAACCCGCGCGCCTGCCAAACGACGCATTTATGAAGCTTTTCGGCCTCCCAACCACTAATGGATCGGCTCCCAAGTCGATTTGACATCAAATCCGAGCTCAATCTGCGTGGGGAGGCTCGTCAAAGACCTAATTGTGCCCTAAAGAGCCCCTTTTCACATTCAAAAGAGGTTGCATAATAAC
>SNQJ01S0162437.1:0-19548 GCA_010110895.2 Picea sitchensis
ATCCCCCGTCCATGTGCCCATATTTTCTACAATGTTTTGTAGTTGTTGCTATTAAAACTCTTTCAGGACGTCTAGTACAACAATTTTTGCAAGGGAAATAACATTTACCGTCACCCTTTTCACCCTCTTTAATTCTTTTCCCACCTCTAATGTTTTCTGACATTCTTCCCCATAGACTTATACTGAAACAAATATCTATTTTTTGTTCGCTGAGAAGACCCGCAAACCCTTTTTGAAGCATCTTTATTATAGCAAACTTGTCGCAACATCCGTCAAATGCAACATATTTATATATTTTGTAACGTCGCAATTCCGACGTAAAAAAGTCCTAAGTGATCGTTGGTATTTTGACTTGGTGAACATACTAAGGTGCCCGTTGGAGGGGAAAACCTAGTTTCGCAAACGTCGCAATTGCGACATACATTTTCACAAACGTGGCAAGAGAGACGTTAACGTGGCAAGAGCAACGTTAACGTGGCAATTGCGACATACATCTTCACAAACGTGGAAAGAGCGACGTTCCAGTGGAAAACGTGGCAAGAGAGACGTTAACGTGGCAAGAGCGACGTTAACGTGGAAATTGCGACATAAATATTCACAAACATGGCAAGAGAGACGTTCCACGCGGCAAGAGCCGACGCTCCGCTGGAAAAACGTGGCAAGAGCGACATGTTAACGTGGCAATTGCTACATACATCTTCACAAACGTGGTAAGAGAGACGCTCCAAAGGAAAAATGTGGCAAGAGCCACGCACGTGGCAATTACACATACATCTTCACAAACGCGGGTAAGAGCCGCATGTTAACGGCAAGAGATATTCCGCTGGAAAACGTGGCAAGAGAGTTGTTCCAGTGGAAAACGTGGCAGAGCGACGTTAACGGAAAGAGTGTAATTTTTACCCGCAACATGAATTTTTATACCTCTTCTATTTTATGGTAATAATATGGACAATTTTTGTCCATAACGCCGCGAAATAAAACGTCGTAATTTTACAATATGCGTAGGTGTCACATCTCTAATTCATTACATAACACGAAGCGAGAAGGAGACTCCACGCCTCATCAAACTTGAACCTCGACCGCCATCGGCGTATCGGTTTACTAAATCTTTCGTGAATGAAATTGGTAAAGACATTGCTATGGGTGGTGTTGTTATGGAGGAGCAGACTATAAGTCGTGCCCAATATCTAGATCTCGCTTACTCAATAAATGGGAACACTTTACAACCTCCTACCTGAACTACCTCGTCCTGATACTTCCAAAGATCAACCGCCCCGCTGCCTCGCATGTACCTGATGGTGTGATTGGTACCGCTCATACCCACTCACATTCCGCTTCAAATACAAACTCTAAATCCAATTCTTCTAATGTCCAAAGTGCTCGCCTCCTCGCTTCCTCCCAACCGGTAAACTTTCAAGTGAACGCAACACCCACGACGGTAAAAAATAAATCAAAGAAAGGGAGGGAAAGAATAAAGAGAGTAAAAATAATAATCACAATGAGAAAAATAAAACCCCTCCGTTGAAGATCGCGATAAGCGCAAACCACGCTACCTCTTGCCTTATCTATGGTGATCACCACTACACGGGACTGGGTTCGAGACGAAATAACCCTTCCGTCTTCAAAGAATATGCTTCTTTTGGTCATTCATGACCAACCTTCTATTTCTACCGCTATCGCGCGTTTTCCGATGTGATCCAAGATTCTAAGAAAAATGACGCTTCCATCGGAACTAGAGCCAAAGACTATTCTTCCATCTAAGGAGAGGGTTGACGATTTACCTCCCGATATGGTACAACCCTCTCCACCAATCCAATTCCACTTAATGGTCCCTCTTCAATCTCAAAATACCAAGCCTTTTGATACAGTTTTACGGCCTCTGAAAGGTGTCGTTAAGAGGTTGGCATTCAATCCTCATGCACATACTGCCCAAAACTACAGTATCAATAAGATCCGCCCAAGCACCTTCGTAACATGTTCACCCCTTGAAGTCCTTCGGGCCTTGTCCTCAAGAATCATAATTGAAATCCATAGGGGTGGAATCTGATCCTACGATACGCAGATTTGATAGTTTTGACTTGATCACTATGTTCCAAGGTTACCCCACAACTATCTTTTCGTGATATTGCTATTGTCTCCTACAAGAACATCTATCGAATCATATTGGATGAGGGTGTCTCAATGTGTGTAATGTCTTTTGCTTTTTGGAAATCCATTGGATCTCCTCCATTAACCTAATCACAAAATACTTTGAAAGCCTCTTCAATGGCTCGGTTTTAAGCCTTTACAAAGGTTCTTCCATCATTGTCGGTTACTCTTGAAGGTAAGATAGTCCAAGTTGAAGTGGAGGTTTTCGATGCTCCCTCAGATTATAATCTTCTTCTTGGTCAGAATGGGTAGATTCTATGTGAGCGGTTGTGTCAACATTGTTTCGTGTTCTACGCTTTCTTCATCAAGGAAGAGTGGTTACGGCTGATCAACTTGCCTTCTTTAATTCGATGCTCACACCGGAAATGTGTCGCTTAGCCAAAACCCCACCCAAGCTACGAATGTTGAGCTCTGGCCTTTTGAAAGACTCTTCGCTAATGGGTACTTTTCCATACCACCACCTCACTGATATTCTTCCTATCACGGGCTTCAATTAATATGATCTCCGTCGTACCTCACGAGATTCTAGTGTTTTTTGACCCTTGGATAGTCCCCGCTCCTGGAGATCATCCTCGCTTTCTACGGACGCCATGTCGTTAAGTCCCATGAGTTCCAAGCATCATGCTATCTTAACTCCAACACCTTCTTTGCTTTATCTTGAGGAGTTGTCTCCCAACCCTTCGTAAGCAGTCATATTTCCCATCAAGAGATGATCGTCCATCATGGCCGCATACACCTCGGGGAACATGGAATCATCGCTCCATCCCGCTTCGAACAACACACTCTCGAATTACCAGCCGATTTTCGACCACACCTTGCTGTCATATCGCATTGTTCCTCGGATTCACGCGATGATGTGTCGGCGGAACAAGCAATATTCCACGATACCTATTGATATTTCAGCTTAAAACCCGGGATAGTTGAAAATGTTCATATTGAAGCTTCGTGTTCTCCAGAAGAAAATTGTCACCTACACCGCTTGTCAAGGAATCTCGCGGATAACTCTCTTGCCTCGAGTTTAAGAGATGCCGTGTATCGAACTCCGCATACGCATGACATAAAACACACTCGAGTTAAACTAGTATGGCAAATGGGCCCGTCTGCCCATCCACGTAAAGCTGAACTATTAAACACTAAGTTGAAAAACTTCTTAAAGCTTGGCTTTATTTATCCCGCGGGTTTCGACATGTAATGGGTTTATAACCCCGTCTCAATTGACAAGAAAGGTGGTAGTATACATGTTTGTGTTGATTATCGATATTAACAAAGCTCGTCTAAAGGACAACTTTTCTCACCCCTTTCATCGACCAAATCACCGATGACCGTACGGCACAATATTTTCCTCATGGATGGATTCTCCAGCCTATAATCAAATTAACATCGCTTCCAAGGACCAAATATAAACCGCTTTTATTTGTCCTTGGGGTACTTTCGCCTACGTAAACTTCCCTTCTGGCCTTAAGAACGCAGTGCTACATTTCAGCGCTATGTCTTATGCATTTCACCATATAAAGCATATCGTTCAACCTTATTTGGACGATTTCCAGCTCACTCTTTACGTAGAGTCGATCACCCTAATCATCTCCGAAATTTCGTCATTAATATTCTATCACATTCGCCTAAACCCCCATAAATGTGTTTTCTGCGTATAATCCGGCCAACTTCTAGGATTTATTCTTTCACGTCAAGGGATCCAAGTAGATCCTATTAAGGTTGAGGTGATCAATTCCTCCTCCTCTTTCATCAAGGCCAGCTACAAAGTTTGCAGAGGAAAGCAAACTTTCTTCATCGCTTCATCCCAATTAATACCGAGATTACCCCGGGAGTATTTCACCTGCCTTTTAAAGAAAGGTTCAGAGTTTGTATGGGATAAGTTGCTAACAATGCTTTTGAAGCTTTAAATGGTCCCTCACGAAGCTCCTCTTCTTTTCCTCCTCGATTATGAGTCGATTACTTTCTTATCTAGTACCGCTCGAAGTATACATCTAAGATGTATCCTTGTTCAGAGGATGATAACCACGCATGAACATGTTATCTATTACTTGAGTAGAAGTCTATCATCAACGGAAATCAAGTACCAACATGTTGAGAAACCGGCTTTGGCTGCTGTTCAAGCAATCCAACATTTTCATTATATTCTCTCCGTAAAACCACAAAGGATTTCACATTGTAAACTTACGTAATATATATTGACATCGCCAATTGTTGGGGCATCAAGTGATTATCATTCTTCGTGAGTCGAATTCGAATTCGAATGCACTAGTCCAAGAAATCCTTGGTTTTTGCTGAGATAATTTGTGATTTTCCCCACACTCAATTTAAAACGAAGTAAATGGATTCATTACCTGATGAATCTCTATTCCTTATTGGCACTAACGATATTTGGTATGGAGATATCATTATATATCTCCAAACTCAAAATTTCGCCCTCGCTTTGTCCAAGAATTTAACGACGCCAAGGCCCTGCTATCAAGAACGTCATTATATTATCCCCGACGACACTCTTTACCGCTGCTGTATCACTCGCCTTTTCGGGCGTTGTTTGAATTTTGAAGAAGCCGAGAAGGTTTGAATGACATTCATTCAGAGCATGTGGTGGTCATATGTCCGGTATTACCAAAAAAATACGGGTGTGTTACTTTGGCCTTCCTTATTCAATGACTGAATTATTGTTGTCCGGTGCCATGCCAGACCTATAATCGAAGATTCGGTCGCATCCCGCCCCCCTTCATCCTGTAGTCCTTAGGTCCTTTTGCAAATGGGGTATTGATTTCATGACATGTCACCCTCACTCTAATTTCCGGGCATGGTTATATTATTGTGTTGTTGATTATTTTACTATGGGCCGAAGGCGCCGAGCACTGAATATTGGGAAGACCGCAAAGATATTCCTTTTCAACCATGTCATCAATCGCTTTGGTGTTCCACAAGCCATACCGCATCACCAGAAGTCATTTTAGGAATTTTGCGATGTCTCAACTTACAGATAAGTTGGGCCTCTGCCATGTAGATAGCTTCAACACCCTATTATCCATGTGCTAATGGTCGTCAAGAAATCAATAAATTTTATAACGATGATTCACCTGATGATAGGAATCCATAAACAGTCGCACACGTATGTTGTTTTCTACATTGTATGCATTGACATCAACAGCAGTCTCATGGGATTTACGCCTTTTCGATTAGTTTATGATATGGAATTCATTCTACCAATAGAATGTGAAATACCATCTTTGAAGCTAGTTGTAGAGCTCTACCTAATACTTCTGCCGAAGAAGAACGCTCAGGTATCTCGATGCGACAGACGAGACTCGCCGTGACGCTACTCTTGTAATAGAATCCCAAAAGAAACATGTTAAGGCACAGTATGAAAAGTATGTCAAACCTCGTGTTTTCTTTGAAGGAGATCTTGTTCTTATGTATGAACAAGATAAAGATGTCTTAGGAGTCGGGAAATTCGAACCAATGTATGCAATTTACATTGTTAGCAAAGTTTTGGAAAAGGGAGCATATGAGCTATTGGATTATGATAAATTTTGAGAACCCGTAAATGGTTATACTTGAAGAAATATTGTGCATGAGTCATTTGTGCACTAGTACTTATTTTATGTATCATACCGCGTGTGTGTGTTACTTTAGTTTTGATTTTGATGTTATATGGTCTCCCCGGCCTACTTAACGCTGTGTTTGATTTCCGTATGTCGGAGTATTCGCTACCTATATTGGCTTCACTGATGGTGCTAGCTATAGTACTCAAAACCTATTCACCGCTTGGGCTATCTATGCCCAAACAAACGAGCTTATATATTTACGAGGTGTATGTAGTGGCCGAGCAACCAACAAATATCAGATAGTATAGCCGATGTTGTTGGAATTCATCGGGCTGATGCTATCTCTCTTGGAATTCGCCATTTGGTTGTCCGACTTGACTCGCAAAATGGGTAGTACTACAACTAACTAATATCATTCACTATATCAAGTCCTTTTATTAAGGGTATATTTAAGTGGATTCGCCTCTCTTCGAATCCACATTTGATCATATTGAGTATCAACATATTCCTAGACGCCTTAATAAATCGACGATGCTTTAGCTAATTATGTATTGGACAGCATTTAAACTACGAGAATCAAACACATTAGATTTTACACAATGTAAAGTAAGCCAGTAGAAGCCGTGTATATATATATAATCCATCAAAGTTTGTTTTACAAAATGTTTGTCCTAAGACCAAAATATAAAAAAATTGAAGCTCATGGCTTATACATAAGGACGTCATAGATGACATTCACGATAACACACTAAAGTCATAGCAACTCTGCGGAGCAATCGACCCATAGATGAAGAGACTCTACTGTGATGTTGATCGCCTTGAATCTCTTCCGCAGCCATATCTGAACATCAATTCAAGGTTCTCTAAATTCTGCTCCACCAAGTAACTGATGTAACAGAATCAAGTAATGCTGCCTCTCCTCGCCGCTGATAGGAGAACTCAAGTAGCGTGTCGATATGGTCTAACGGCCTGTGTTACCAACAGAATTTGATGTTAGTCTTTGATAAATCTCTAAAACAAAACATTTAGGCGATAAAATACAAAACATTTAAAATTGGTACTTTTACCGAGGTCTCCCATCAGGTATCCTCAGGCAGTGTAAGGTCAAGATCACCATGGAAATCCAAGCCAGTATATGCATAATCTTCTATCATCAACACCTATCCTTGAAGCCAGTCGAAGAAAGTATAATCATACTCCGAATATCGGTCCTACCACATGTCGGGCCATGATTTGACACCATCGTAACATCCGGCGGGATCCCCGCCCTAGAAAGTGCCACTTTCACCAAGTCTAAACACGTGGACCCTCTCACGTAATAGCATTAACCAACAAAGATCCATATTTGAACTTTTTTAGCTCTCCACGCCTGCTTTTAGTCAGTTTCTTGATATTGTAAGATCACAACGCTTAAATACCGGCTTTGAATAATTCCGACGCACAGACTGGAAATAGATCTGCAGTTCCATATGTGGAGCGGCACTCCCAGCCATCCGAAAGCAATGGTAAAGAGAATAGTAAGAAGAGTTAGATCAATTACTCCCCAGATGACCACTTTCCCTTTCTTCCTCTCTACCGTGTACACAATATTGGTTGCGATTCACTCATCGGGTCAAAACCACCCTTCAAGGCTACCAACCGACATAGGACCCTCGCCTGGATAAATTGGTTAATAAATATATGTCTTCAATGTCGATAGTTAGTGTATGCTGGGTTCAAATATCAACACTTGAGTTAACCGATCCCACATTTGGACTAAGTATTCCAATAATCGAACTTGGGCTCTCATGCCCGGATACGAATACTTTTAAGAGACCACGCCTTAGTACCGCTATGTTGGAGGGTGATTTTCAGATTTGTATTATCTTCCGCTGGTTCCGCTCTCTCCATTCTAGCACCATGATGATGGCTATTAACCTGCATGAGAAACATATGAAGATGGTTAATAATCTTAAACATGGAAAAATTCTTTCTTTGGGCTAAACGTTGCATAAATTTTAAAACTTTGCGCTGTTCACAGATGGCCTATGGCACGCATGAAAAACTTCTCGTGTCAGCTTTAGGCCCACTGGCGAATGAGGCATTCTCTTGCAGGCCTCGTATGGGAAGCCTACGAGAATTCCTCTACACGCATAAGGTTTAAAAAAAATCAATTTAAAACTTGACTTTAACCAAATAAATCATAATTGAACCATGAAAGATAGAATGGAGAGTTTACCAAATGATCCCCATGGCCATGGAATGATCAACAAAAAGTTCTTAAATTCGACATTGAAGGTAGAGGGTAAAATGAGGTTTTTGAACTCAAATGGTAAAATGGTAAAATGGTATGGTAAAATTTGTTATGGATTCATTTTAATTACTTTTTACTATGTCAAAAGTGGGTTTTTTATGTTTATTCATTATTTAACCCTAATTACTAAAGTGAAAATGAGTGAAATGATTGGCAGGTGTGAAACATGGATGATTATGGACAAAATTTTTACCGGTGTGGTATGATTTTGATTGTTTGTAATTTGTTTTGATATAAAACCTCGAGCACCTTTTATCCGTTTCCATGCTTGCAAAAACATGAGAACGTGGATCGTTGTTTTATCTCTTTTCCGAAAGTCACTGTGGTTACACAAAAAGGAACCGAGTTCATCTTTAAGTTCTTTCAAACTCTCTAAACAATAAAGATCGCCGAGCTTAATCTTTTCTATTTTCAATACCGATAAAGCATTTGAAGCATGCATCCTTCGAAAATGATAGTTTAACCCTTTTCATTCGCTTGGACTACTTTACTAAAAAGGAACCAAGAGAGTTCTCTTTAAGTGTTTTTCCAAACTCATAATCTTGAAAACCGAAGCTTACTATTATCTCTCGACTCATTAAACAAACATTGACAGACCAGATGGGACCAAACCACTCCTTCCTAGGGTTCGCTAAAACTACCGGTGACTCGTCAAGGATGAGCTTATATGAACAAGCATATGTGATCCTCTGCTTGCTTAAAATAAAGAGGTACTTGCCGTAAATGGTGGGGGAAAAATTTAGAAAGGGATATGTTTCATCTTTGTATTAATTCGGCGCAGTGTCGCCTTTGAACATGACACCCCTATTCATCATTTGAAGTCCATTTGGGAAATCCATTTGTCTCTCATTTGATTTTGTAACAAGGTCTTTCCATGTGTCGCTTTGAGTCAATGCTACCAAAATCATTGGTCGGGTTGGTTCATATGTTCAAGAGCCGGGTCCGCCTCGAAACCTCTATTTGGTGCCTGTATCCAGAAGTTATCCATTCAATTGTCTAGCTTGCGCTGTCCAAAGTTCAATTGCTACATACTATGTTTCACTTTCAAACTCGTTACTCATTTGAAGTCATTGATGGGGATACATCAAGGCCCTCCTCAGGACGATCTCCGTCTGCCGACTTCAACACATTATCCGAATCAAGGCTTAGAAATTATTCAATACCTTGAAGCTATGGCATGCCTTAATGGCAAGTTCCTCGCCATTGGTTTACATCATTGACCATCGACAGATTTCACCGTGTGTTCGACATCAACTCATTTATCTTACAGTCCATGGATTGTGTAATCAGAGTACCTTGGTAGTCATTGACATCAATGGTGATTTCCCCGCGCTTGTTGCCACAATCCACATCAATGACCTAATCAAGTGGTTTTACCCATGTTCGACTTCAACACATATAATCACATGGTTAGATTCAGACTTTACATGAGATTGAAGATCCTAGATATTATCTTTATGATCCAAAGCGATGGAGTATATGTATAATTTATAATAACATAGATCCAATGCGTATGTTTCGTGGCTATGTTGTCTTGATTGAAAATTTGTCACATATATCCACAAAGGTATCTCGTGCGGACCTGCAGCATATGACTGCATGGATCCACAAGGTATGATCGGGTGTCCATGACCTTGGTTTATGATGTCGCCGCCTATGATCCGAGTATGGGAATGCCTACCTCGTGAATTGGTATACATGATATTCTCCTGATACTTGGAGGCTCGTGTCTCCTCGACATGTGCTCTTGGTCTCATTAATAATAATATAAATTTACAAAGTCTACTTAATCGCCAATGGGTTCCACTTTCAGATTTTGGGGGGCATTCTGCTATCCACATTTTTGGTTATCGTGATGATGCTATGATAATTTTATGATGACAGAAAATCAAGCTCTTTACCAAAAAAACTTTCCTAAGAAAAGTTACACTTGTCCGCCTAAATCATATTTAAAGAAGTTCAGAAGTTATCTATATACTTGCCCGCGAATGCTTGATTCTCGTGAGGTCGTGACAGCTGGAGGCAGGGGTTCAATAATCACTCCAATTTCTAGGGTGTGAACATATTCTAAAAGAAGGAAAAGATGAAGTTCCTCGAGCCTTCTAGAAGGGAATCTCTCGAGAAGAATGAGCTGGCTAACTAATGGTTATCTAAGAGCTGGCATTCCGTGATATCTTGGGATCATCTCTATCCAAGTAACTAATCTATATTCTCCTATATATCGAGGGGAATGCTTATGGAGAAGGTTAAGGAGAAAGCTAGCAAGAGATTGATTGGATATTATTGAAAGCATGTGTGAAGGACCAATGCTACAAGTATAGGAGACAAACAACAATAATAAAAGTAGTTGATTTTCTTCATGCATGAGAAAGTGTGTGTGTTAGAGCTGAGCCATCGAAAGGAGACCTAATGAAATCAAGGCTCAGTTGTAGTTTAATTTTCAATTAATTCACAAGAATATGTCCCTTTCCCATAAAGATGATGTCACTCATTACAATTCCTTGATCATATGTATAGACTAGCTACTGAATATATTAATCTTTCTACCCATTGGTTTGTGTTGTTGTGATTTGAAAGGCGCAAGAGCATTGGAGCAAAAGCTTGGAAAAACCGTGAGACATAAGGAAATTGTTCATAAGGTATGTCCATAATATTTATCTCTTTAGTTCATTCAATAGCTAGATCTAGGGAAAGTGTATTATTTTGTCCTGGCTTTGTTCTAGGATCCGTGGATCTAGGATCGACTGGCCAGGTTCCAAGACTTATGGATTTATTCTGAAACAATAGAGTTTACCATGTCTGATGCAAACTCGAGGGATCTTGGATCTGATATTACTGTAAAATCGTGAAGGTTTTTGTCGTGGGTACCTTCATCGATAATTTCTCCTTGGAAAGTCTCTTCCATGTATAGAAAACTAATGATCTATTGATCGGCCATCGAAGAATCTCCAATTTGTAATGTTTTCCAGGATGGATGGTCTAAACAACAACTCGAATTTAAATATGAATTCGGAGATAGGCCTTCTGCGGGAAAAAGTTTTGAGGTGACGTTAGCTAACAAATCATCCTTAGAGTTATTCAATCTTGGAATAGAGTTAATATTAAATGAAGAAAACTTGTTCATTAAATTCCATACCTCAGTCTGATAGCTTTTCAAGTGTGGAGATAAACCGTGAATAGAATTTTTTACATGTCTAACAACAATTTTTGAATCACCAAAGACAATCAAATTCTAGATCTTCAAATATAGTTCTTTTATGAAACCTTGAAAGAATGCCTCGTATTCGACTGTATTGTTTATGCATTCAAATTCTAACTGGAAAGCGATCAAATTTTTGTTACCTGCTGGATCAATGAGAACGCACCCTGCACCAACTCCTTCCTTAGATTTAGATCCATCAAAGTAAAGAGACCATATTTGATTTTCATCAGGTGAATGTGACCACAGAGAGAAAGTTGTTGACTATTTGCATGTCATAATTTTGGACTGTTATTCCAAGTCGGTAATGGTAGAGGTTTTAGCCATGAAATTGTCGAAAAAGTGTCAATCCCCTGTATTTCAGGTGAATTGGTGGAAGCAGTGAATGGTTCATTGGGATCATTTAAATAAGTTACTGTGAACTTAAGATAATGCTCACAATTTACCTTGATTCTGTTAGGCTTTCCATTGTCAGGCAGCCACAAGTGAGACCAATCCATTGCAAAATAGCCATGTAATTGTTTGGACCAATCTCTACTTAAAAAAAACCATATACTTCTGGGATATTTATGACAATAATATCAATAACTTGATGGACTTTAGGATTATATGATAATATGATAAACACATTTTTTAATTCACCTATTACTTTAACACTAGTTCGATCAAGATGAATAATCTTCAGGATGGATGGTTGAACTTCGACATTAATTTTTTGATAGACAGACCAAGGCATTACGTTTGACGATGCACCTGAATCTCCCATGCAGTTATGTACATTCCTATTGAAAATTTCAAAAGTCAACAAAAAGGGTGGGACATTTCTGTGAGTATTAACAACAGAAGTTTGTTGTTTTTTAGTCGCAGCCCCTGAAACTAGTTTATCTACATTTGTTACACTTTTTACAACAAGATCTCTTTTATAAGAAGACTCTAGCGTTGTTTTGAAGGACACCTTTTGAGGTGATTTGGCACTGTTTTTAGTAGCTTTGTTGTTGTTCAGATTGTTGTTTTTGTTGTTTTCTGCAATATTGTGGAGCATATTTTTCAAAATAAAAGGGAATTTTAGTAATTCGTAAACATAAATGTTAGCTCTAAGTTTTTTTAGATCCTCAATCAAATCAAACTCTAAACTTGGGGCTGCTGAATTCTGTTATCATGGTGGATACCTATGGCTCGACCAAAGGATTACTATGGATCTGATGTTGATCCATCATATCACAGGATTAATCTTGAAGGGACCTGACCCTTAGCCATTTTATTTGGGGAAGGCCTTGGACCGCTCCCTGGCATAGCGCATCAAGGAAGTTTACAGAGAAGTCGAAAAAGGAAAGTGAGGTTACAAGGTAGCCTCTATATAGTATGGAGTAGTGCACCTCACTTTCCAACTCATAGCTTCCAAGCTCTTAAAGAAGATCCACCCCACATAGGTCACCGGGTTCATGGTAGACCTCGCAGAAAAATGTGTTGAGGGAATGCAGATGAACTGGGTGAGCTACCTTATCAATGAACAAGATAAATATTTCCATGAAGCCCGGGATTTAGGATATGAATTCCACTAAATTTGGTTGATCATTTTGATTGCATTTGTTGCTTGGAAAATGCCTGAAGGAGCCACCTTCCCATAGATCGAACCCTTAGAGTCATTGGTTGCTCAATTTTCTACCTTGTGGTACACCAATGAAATGATGAAGTAGTGGCAGTCCAACATTGTGTTTCATGCATACCATCATGGATTGAAGGTTTTCATCGATTCATTTCCACACATGACACTGTGCACCCTTCAGTAGTACAGATCAATAACCAAGTTTCACACAAATCCACATTTCATCTACATCACTATGCATAGAGATGAGAACAAGGAAGAGTTACAGTCGTACTATAAGCTAATAGATGAAGACATGGAGAATATTGCAAAGGAGTGGCTAGAGGAATTTCTTGTACATGTTTTTGATGCATAAATATTCAACACTGACACCATAGGAAGCCCCATAGTCACCTGGGTCGAGCATGTTGGATAGTCTACTGGGACAAAGAAGAAGAAAAATCAGGAGGAAGTCTAGGATATAGAGACTGATGAGGAGGACAACACTTCTGAAAAAAATGGATCTAACTCACCAGGAGGAGGAGGAGACAAAGTATATGGAAAAGGAGGAGGGGATGAGCAAAGAGGAGGTGAATCTACACTGCCTAAAGATCCCCCTACTGGAAAAATAACACTGTAGAAGAGGAAGGTTTCTCCAAAGAAACCTTCAGCCAGGAAGAAGATGCATGATAATAAGCCCCAGTTAGATGCCAAGCTCACAGAGGATGATATCATTTTGGTCCACGGAGACATGGAGGATGCTTCTGAGGGTATATTGCAGAGATATGGAGAAAATATGGAATATCTATATGGAAGGGTCAATAAGGAATTGAAGGAAGTAATACAAGTTATTTGTTTAGTTTGCATAGTACCTACTGTGCCTTCCTCGTCATATATTGCAAAATTGGGGGATGAACTAGCCCAATTGAGAAGACTTGCAGATGCGACAAAAGTTCAACTTCAGAAAGTCCAGGATGAGAAAGGGAAGGCTACATAAGCCTTGAAACATGAGAAAGATGAAGCCTTAGAACAATTACGAGTAGTGTGGTACAACGTAGACACCTATGAAAGTGAGATAGAAGAATTTGAGGCGATGTTCCAGGAGGAAAAAGCCCAGCTACAGAGAGAAAAGGAGTAGTTGCTCGCAGAGTGGGTTGCGGTGAAGGAGGTAGTGAGTAAAGAATATCACTCTGTTCCAGGCTTGGCACAGAAGGAGCAAGATTCAATCGAGGCTCAAGTAGTGAATTTGTTTGAGACCCTCTAGCATCTTTAAGCTAGGATAGAAGAATTGGAGGCTCAAGAAATGTTGAGCACCCCGCAAGAGGTGTGTGACTACAGAGAGGAAACCACTGAAAATGCAATAGTAAGGATAAAATCCCTCTCCTTAGAGTGCAAACCATTGAGTGATAGAATAATATATAAATATGAATGCCTCGCAGAGGACCTGGATCTAAGGAATCTCGAAGCGCAGTTACAGGAGGCGCAACAACAGGCATTTTCTATGCAGGCACAGATGAAGCTTCTCACTATGGTAGAAAGAATGAAGAGATCCTAGGAGAAACACTTAGTATAACAACATATTAATTACATCTGGGAAACATTAATGGAAGTCCCGTAGAAGCTGCAACCTGTGTAGGATGAAGCCTGCAAGGTGTTCGAATAAATTGAGGGACAAGGCTCGCAATTGGACCAAGTGGTTCCATTAGTAGAATAACGCCTGGAAGGGCCTTTTATAGAGAAGACGATCCAGGAGCTCAATGAGCAAGAGGCTCAGGAAAATTAGAAATTTGAGGCAGTGTTGTCTAGACTTGAGTGACTCAGTATGAGTCACAGGTGAGTGTTGGGGGCTTGTTGGCCCTCGACCAAGTTTTGAGGAAACCTTGGTCAGGTTTGGACCACTTTTGAACTTCGACACATTGTTCAAAGAAGGAGTGCCTAGGTGGAGATGAGATCGTGGATATCACTTACTTTGAGGGCTAAGTGGACGTAGTAAGGGGTTCTTTAGGGTTTTTTTAATGGGTTATGGGATGTCATCCCATGGGGTTTACCCATGATTAGTCATTATTTTAAGGGATTGTAAAAGTATAAATAAGTAAGAATGTATAGTAGAAGGATAAGCTTTTTGAATAGGTTTGTGAAGCTAAGTGCAAGTAGCTTGAACGTATTTGTGCCAAGGAATGTATCTGAGTATGGATTTGTTCTTGATAGAGATTTGTCTCTGTGCCTAGACCTAGTTTTGGAAGAGATGAATGTAAGATTCAGACGAATAATAAAGAAAGTGAAGAAGTTGGTGGATGTATCCCCACACTGGGGTGAGCCACGTATATCTTGTGTCTTTGATTTTCTTTGTGTTGTGTTGCTTATGTTATGAACCTTCTTAGTACTTTGATTATTATGCATGATAGATAGATCTGTTATTGCTTAAGTCATTTACTTTTGTTAAGGATAAATGAATGTTAAATCTAACTCAGTGCTAAGTGTTCAGGATATATAATCATTTATTGTTACTACAATGATTTATTCTTGGGTACTATTGACGGACAAAATTGACTGCTCATCAACTGGAAGAGAGAATCCAGTCCGGGGTTGTCTAATTAACCCAAGCCGTTTGGATTAATTCACTCTGACGTGTTTAGCGGCTCCGTTGGCCGATCTAAGTTCTAAAGAAAGAGAAAAATAACTAAAGGAAATACAATAACTTACTAAATTATAATCATTAAAATATATACATACATATAAATATAAACATGTACAGTTTATCTAAATATTTATATAATAGTTCTATTTTATCATTTATACAATCTGTACAAATCATGAGTTTTAATCTGAACTCATAAAAATCGAATGTAAAATGTATCTTTTAATGATAGCAGAAAAGAAAAGAGAAGATACTATTTGTTTTTGGTTTATTTTCTTGTCTGCATGCATTCATAAAATCAAATGTTAAACTACTTGATCAAACAGAAAGATATAGATAATGGAAATTATAATATATATAAAACTTATATATTAAGCAAGCAAATGAAATAAAAGAAAAGACTAACCTATTAATGCATCCAACCTCTGTACGATAGAGAATATCCAGCCACCTTTATCCGAGAACTAAACCTACAACAAACCTTAAGATTTCTTCGAATAAATGTGAAACAATATGCTGGAGATTGAGTTTTGATAACAGAACATATAATGGACACAGTCATAGTGATCTCATGATTGACAAGTAACTACACTGAGATAAGTCTCCTTGTAAGAACTTGTATTTAAACATTCAATAGAAAATCAGAGATAAATCTCAAAATTTCTATTGAATTAATGATCACCCTATATTATATCTGAAACATGAGATATAGACAACATATGAACATGAATTATCTCAACTCACAATAAATCATCAAGACAAAAAGCTATCACCATCTATTATCACATTGAGATAAGCATAACTTAAACTAAAACATCATACACAAAAGCTAAAGTTGTAATATGTATTCTGTCCCATTCAAGTCTGTGTGCAAATATCCATACTCCATTCCCAGGCCAAGATGCCTCTATTTACAAAATGATAGGTTTATATAGGCCTCAGGAAAGATAATTGTTTATGTTCCTGAGATCAAATTTGTTTCAAAAATAAAGGGGGATGCAACCACCCTGATCCTACTAGATCCTCTAAAACTAATAACAGTTTATACAAAATTCATCAAAGACATGACTATAAATGCTCAAGGGTGCCTCAAATGATTTTTAACATCATGGATCCCTGAATATCCTGTAAGTAAAAGAAAATAGAAAGATTTAAGATACATTTTCTGTCATTAATTTACACAATTTGAATTGATATAACTGGCTACAGAATCTTACGATTCTGTAGCTTGTTATTTAGTATATGAAATCTCATTTTATTTAACAAATAAAACAAACTAATTTGATAATAAAATATATATTATTTAACAAACCAAATAATCTAACTTAAGAATGAAAACAAACATGTTATTAATCTAAGAGATCATACCTACAACCATGCAATCAAATAGTATCATGAAACTTTGGAGTTTACAATGGTTGTAGCAGCCTCAACATTTTTAAATATCACATGACCCGTGGTTTTAATACGTTTTTCTTTCCCCTAGAGGACAAATTCAAGCCTGTGGTTTTCATTTGTTAAAAAATCGATCTTCTCTTTTAGAACCTTATCCCTTGACTATAGAAATGGGATATCTGTATAATATCTTTCAATCCATGATAAACAGACTTCGCACTGTGACTGTCTGGCGTTTGCATTAGAATGAACAAGATTATGGATCGGAAAGCCCTCCATATGGATAGTAGATTTATTGCAGAGCTAGACACCAGGAAACTCTTAACTGTCTTTCAAACAGAGAGGCAAATTATCGACAAAGTTATAGGGTAGGCTAGGGTGTGGCCCGAATGACAAAGTGTCTTCCTTTGCAAGGAATTTGTCAATTTCAGAGTCTGAGCTTTTGTTAACTTTGATCATGTTGATCGTGCTTGCATGAGAATTTGTCTTATTACAAAGACTCCAAGAAATTAGCCTGCCAGCTCTTTTGTTTTTAAAATTGAGATCAATATTACTCTTAAACCTCTTTCCTATAGGTTTCTTTACAATTTAACACAGTCCTTTGGATGTGTAATCTGTTGACTAGCCTATTGAATGACCTTAGGATCGATCAAGGGTTCTTTGTTAGGGGAAGAGGCACAAGTCTAGGGAGGTGAAAGAGATTCCATCCGGTGGACAAGGGTTTCCTCAACAACGAGTTTATCTACTTCTCCCAATTCATGGTTACCATAACCATTTCATGTTATAAAAAAATCCCAACAGTCATTTTGTGACTCTAACTGATGTATGAGGATGATTTTAATCAGGCCATGACTAAAAAGACTAGAGTCTGACCTCTGTTTCTTATATCTTTTCCCCATTTTATAAAGACTCCTGAGTAAGTAATATGGCATATTCAAAGGGAAACCCATAAAACTCATAAGCAGGTGTAAACGGTACAAAAATACAAGCCCGAACAGTCCCTCACATGTAACAAATTTCTTTACCATAGTGAGTAAATCATGCCACCGATATTTGAGGAATGAAATTGGCATACCTCTATCACAACTTGTTATTTTCCGAGATGTAAACAACAGGGTCCAAGGGACTTCCTCCACTTTTGCATTTTTAAACCATTTTTGACCGCTCGATGGTAACCTTGTGGCTTGAATCAGGAAATCCTTGGTAACCTCCACTTGCACATCACCAACTTTCTCTCTACAACCATCAAAGGATAAGTTTAATTCTTGGGCAGCTTGTAAATTGAAACCCCGAAACTTCCTGATGAAAATGAGCCAACCATTTCTTTCCAAATCTTCTCTAGCATTGTCGTATGAGGGTAGGGTTTGGAATTTGTTTGGTTCAATTCTTATGACAGGAGCCATACTAGATGGGAGGGTAATCAAACAAACACAACATGCAGGTAGGTTTTGTAAAAACAAAACAGAGCCATAACCCCAAGCCCAACAATGAACGGTGTAAAGACTAATACAATGGGATAGTCGTGTAATTAAAACACATGCAAAGAGGTTTGAAAAACCCGAGGCCATCCCAAGTGATAATGGAAGTCTTCAAATCGTATTCCACCTTTGCATTATGTACTAGCTAGGACCAAAACATTGAAACGAAAATGAGTGCACGCATCATGGGTTTGATTACAAAGTTTGGGTAAGTGAAAAATCAAGCGTTTTTGTAAAAGAAACATAACCATAGATCAAACCAAAACTATAAAAAAATCAAATGGTGGGGGTATTTTGTTCATAAAACCATCAATCTCTTAGGCATGCTTAGAATTGAAAGGATAAAAAACAAAGAGAGTAATATCTTCATGGAAAAGAATCAAAACTCCATAATAAATTATATAAACAATTTTCCTTCAATGAAATTTTAAAACAAAATGGTAATTGCAGTCGCAAGTTTTCATGCTTTAAGTCATGAAAACAAAGCATGAATATATAATAGGTAAAAGCAATGATTTACAACTGTCGTTTCAGAAATTGCTCATAAAGAGGAATAAAATTTCATGACCATGTGTAGGCAGCTATATGAATAAAATAACAATTAATTTATTGTTGCCAACAGGTACGTTCTATGATGTTAATAAGATTAGGAAACTAATGCATCTCACCTTATAATTGTTACTAGAGTACTCTGAGAAGTGTTTTTATCACAGATCTGTGTCCCATCTTGTTTACAGACACTTGCATCCTGTAACCCCACCTGCTTCTACCTTGGGTGAGACTTCTCCTGCTTCACAGGTGTCTCCAAAAGGGTCAGTAGTCGGGGTTTTGTTGGTGTGTCTTTAAGCAATGAACCCTGGGTCTATCCCTATGCCAAAGTTCAACACACACACATCATTGAGTTAGCGCATCAAACTAAGAAATACTGTGCCAAAAGAAAAGGGGATAAAATCCAAGGACTCTGTGAGTTTAAGAAGCCCAACACACTAGAAAAGGACCGATGGTAGGACAACACGACAATTAGAGAAATGAAAGCTGTGGAAATCAGGTGCCAACTAGCAACGAAGGTTGAAATTATGACAGCTCGTACACAGAAGTAAAGACCATAGCGTGACGAAAAGGGTAAAGGTTTGAAAATAAGCTGCAAAGGACGACAATCAACACGTACAAAGGTACCATGTGTAGGAAATGCCTCCAAAAGTGAAACAAGGGTCAATTGTCAGTGTAGAAAAGTTGTCACACAACCATCCTGCTATAAGTT
>SNQJ01S0162439.1:0-12417 GCA_010110895.2 Picea sitchensis
TTCTATTTCAACTTATAAGCTACCTCATGAACCTTTGATATATCTACAAAAGTTTCCTTTGATATATCTACAAAACCTCGTGGATAATTTAGGAGGAGGGAGAGCTAGGGGAAATCAACCTCCCCCACCAGCTTTAAATATCTGGGTCATGGCATGATTCATCCCTTTAAATTTATCTGGTCACGTCCATGACCTTCCTGAAAACTAATTAAAGTTTTTTCCCAAGTACAATGGTGAACCAATTCTTTTCGTTGAAGAACACCTAGCAACCTTCCAAGATTTAATTGATAACTTGTTCGTGGAGCATGCCAATGTCTTCATGGGGTTATTTCTTCAAACCATAGAGGGATATGTCCGCAAATGGTTCATGGAACTCCCCACTACCTCAATTGATAGTTGGTAGGATCTTGAAGCTACATTCATGACAAAGTGGGGGGGAGAAGACGGATAGCCTTTATTACTTGACCGAATTTGGCTCCCTCAAGAATAAACCAAATAAGTCCATTGTCTAATTTATTAGAAGGTTTATTAAGCTATAAAAAAATATTCCCAAAGAAATAAATCCTTTAAAACAAGTGGCTAAATTCACATATGTTGGGGCTTTTGATGCATACTTTTCCATGGAACTTAGAGGAAGAAGATCCCCAAGCTTGTTGATAAGGAAGGATGATGCAATAGTCATTGAGGGAAACATGATTGGATCGGGAAAAATGAAACAAAAGACTAATAAAATATACAATAAGAAGATCAAAGAAGATAGTGACCCCCTCAACCTAGCTATGGATGCTCATGATGCTAGAATGGACGAAATGTATAGACTAATAAAGAATCTAAGTAATAAGATGTCTAGATTTGAAATGGAGAATGGAAATGATAATAAATTCCTTCAAGAGGGAGGGGTGAAGAACCCTAACTAGTTTAGGAGGCTCTTCAATACTCAACTCATGAGGAGGGAAAGGAGAAATGATGAGCAACCTATTCATCCCCCTATCTGAGCTAATGACTAGAAAAACCTGGTGGAAGAAGAAACAGATGAAGGATACATTGATAATACATAGGACATACACCTATTGAAGGAGGAAAATAGAATAATTCACCTAGCCTAGAATGATTATGAATACTCTCTCAGCAGTAGAAAGGAAACCCCCAAAAAGAAATCTGATGAAAAATCATTGTTCTCTACTTAGTATAAAATTTGTGTTCATGCTCTACCAGCCAAAATGCACAAGAAGTATGATCTTAGGCTTAGATAGAGGAATGATAACCATGAAATCTAGCCACATCCTAAGAATCTCAATCCAAGTCTTCCTATGGATAAAGTAAAAGAAATAAAAAATTATATCAAGGCTAATGAAGTTGGTGAAACTTCAAGAGAAGAAAACGAGGTAAAGGAGATCAATGAATCAATTTCACCCTTTAGTTTTAAGAAATAGATTTCCAGAATCAAGATCCTAGTCCCGTTGGCTTAATTGGATAAAAATATATCACACCATAAGATGATTGAAAATGTCATACATGGAAAAGGTCCAGGAGACCCACCTAACCCTATGAATTTACAAGATGAATCTCCTACTATAGTATTTATTCCTCAAATAGATTATAAAGAGTAGTCAGTCGCACCTTTCTATGTAACCTTGAATATCGATGAACGTATGCTACATAATTTTATGCTTGACTCTAGTGCATCTCACAATCTCATGCCAAAGGTAGTAATGGAGAAATTGGGGTAAAAAATAACCAGGCCATACAATGATATCTACTCCTTTGATGCTAGTAAAGTAAAGTGTGATGGACTGATTAAATACATGGTAGTCATGTTYGCTCARCTACCTATTAATAAKATTATGATGGATGTGGTGGTAGTTTATGTACCTATGAACTATAGGATGCTTCTATCTAGAACTTGGGCTATAAATCTAGGAGGTACAATGAATATGGACATGACCTATGCTACRGTACCGRTATTTGGAGGAGAAAAMAAAATATTATACAAAGAARTAAARTTTYCATATGYCGTTAGTGACCARAAAAACTCTRTAAACCATCCCATATATGTTTTTKATGAAKATATGGGTTGTTTCATCCTCTTAGTAAATGAAGAATACTAGGAGGCCCTAKATTCAACAAATCTTGTGCTAATATATTCCCAATAAATAAAAGGTGTCTCGATGATGTAATTTGATGGGGAATATTCAAAGGAAGGAGAAGGAGMTAGAGTAKTCCTCATTTTCCCTAAAAGWGAATAAATCCATTTGTSCCACAAATTGGAATTTGAATCTACTAATAATGTAGTTGAATATGAGGCCCTSATTCTAGGTTTGGAAGYAACAAGGAAAATACAAATTACMGATTTGATAGCCTTCATAGATTCAKAACTYGTGCTTCAACAAATAAAAGGTAGTTATCAAACAAGGAACCCCAAAATGAGATCCTACAGAAATAAAGTATAGGATTTGATTGATAATTTTTACAAAGCCTTCAATATCATTGTTATTTCAAGAGAATTTAACCAGCAAGTTGATTATTTAGTAGTAGAAACCAATACTTTCAAAACACCCTCCACTCCTCAGATAAGATATGAGATTGAGATCAGTTATGGATCCTCCATTCTTGATAATATAAAGTAATGGAAAGTATTTTAAGATGATCAAAAGATAAAGAGATCCCTAGAGGTTGTAGGTGAATTTTCCAACACATATGTAGAGTCGAATGATGGAGAAGAAGCGGAAACTTTGGCCAAAGTAGAGAGGAAAATGACTTATGATTTCATTGAGTACATGGATGGACACAAAGTCCTCTTATTAAAGAATAATTTCATCCTTAAAGGACTATGCCCTCTGGAACAAATATTCAATAGATATGATGTTCACATAGAACCTATTGTCATTGCTAGATGTGATAAGGTTGAAGAATGCAACATTGGGACAAAGAAGGAGTCAAAATTCATAAAATTGTCCAAAGAAATACCCCCCAAACACGAGGTTTAATAATTTTATATGTTCAAAGAATACATAGATGTATTTTCTTATTCCATCCATATATGTGGAAACACCATGTTGTTTATGAGTCTCGACCCCGTAGTATCATTGTTTCTCTGGGGGTCATCTCTACAAAATAATAGAGGTAGTTCTGACCAATGTTCCACCTAAACAGTTCCGCAAGGTAGTATCTCATACTAGAAAATTTAGCTTCTTCACAATATGTTCAAAAGGGGAACAAAAGGATATTGCAACAACTACAACCTCGGCCCAAGCACCCTTTGTCCAATAGAAGCAGGTCAACAAGATTGCAACAGAATGCAAAGATTCCTTCTGCACACAGTCATCTCAGGTAGCCTGACTGGTTTAACAGATTCAACCCCTCTAGCAACAGTTTTGTGACAACCTTCCACAAACCGAGCAGTGCGACGTCTCTAGCAAGGCAAGTAGCTCACTAAGATTCATATTCGACAATAGCTTTCCCCTCTCCCCTGTGAACTCAAAGAAGTGGAGACCATTTCTTCCTAAGGAGGGAGGATTGATCTAGGTGGATATCGGCGGCCACCCACCTATTCCATGGGCTTGAAAAGCAGTTTTCCATCTTGGCAGTTTTTCGACATTTTTTCGTGTTCCAAACTTTCGGGGCCGTTTTGAGGCCCTAAACGACATTTTTGGGGGATTTAGGGACCAAGTGATTTATAAAGGCACTAACTTGGGCCAGTCGAAAATCTTTCTTCTCGGTTAGACCTTTCCAATGGTTTATAAAGTGTTCCAAATGAAGATCGTATGAAAAAGTTACGCCCCTGGAAAGTTGACGTATCAGCTACCCCCATCGGGGCCCGTAAACCTTTTGGCTTTTCATCTTCTGGGGTTAGGGTTTTGGATTTTACTTATGTTAAAAAGGACTTTGGAGCCTCATTGTAATGACCATCTTCTTGCGAATGCGAGTAGTAGGCACATCTCTTCTCAGAGATAAGCTGCCACCATGCTAGCGAGTCTTTCACTCTGTAGTTTTACAGTCTTTGTACATTTTTTAGTAGATCAGGAGTAGACAATAGAATTTTTCAGTAGATCTTTGAGAGATGTTGAATTAAAATACAATAAGTTGGAGAAACAAGCATATGCCCTCGTTAAATCATTGAAATCCTTCAGAGACTATATATTTCACTCCAAAACATTTTCTTATGTGCCTAATAGTGCTATCAAATATGTCCTCACACAACCTAATAGTGAAGGCAGAAAAGGAAAATGGATTTCCACTATACAAGAGTATGAGTTGGAGATAAAACCTATTAATCTAATGAAAGGAAAAGGGATGGCTAAACCCATGGTTGAATCAAATTATTAGGCCATATATTTAAACCTTGTGACAACAAACATCATGGCAATAGGGAAAAGAGAGGATGAAGCACGAAAGAAAGTTTATAGCATCAGTCTCAAATTCTCTGAGTATGATTGGTATAAAGACATAATTTTCAACTGATAATTTCAACTGATTGAAGTCCAACAGGTAATGTATCAATTCCATCTTAGATTTGAATCTCATCAAGCAAGAATGAAAGAAATACTTGACAAGATATCCAAAGAGAAAATATTTAGGAAAAGTGATCGTGTCTTAAAGTGGGATGCAAAGAGAGAAGAAAAATGAAAGCATGGAAAGTTCGACAACCTCTAGGTCGGGCCTTTCCAGGTCATCACAATTCAAGATAACGATAAATGTTATTTGGAACAACTGCATGGTGAATTGTTTGGGGCTCCTCTCAATAGGAAGTTCCTAAAACATTTATTACAGTACTGAATGTTGCAAATTTTCCTCACTCTCTACATAAATAAATATTTTTCCATTCATGTTGTATGTTTTTTATTTTACTTCATTAACCATATTTCAAGAAAATAAGAATCAGGGTTTTTAGAAGTTAAGTTGTTAAGAAGTTTTTGTTTCACTTCTCAATCAAGTGTTTCAAGTTCCCAAAGAATAATTTGTTTGGATTCAGACTCCATAACCTAACAAGAGAAGGAAATCGATCTACAGTTCTGAACAGACCATAGGGGTATATTTTTCCCTCTGGAGATGATGTTAGTACTGGTTTTTTCCTAGTCATTGGCGTACATCATGATTGTGATTAATGGGAGAGAGTTCAAGAGAAAAGGATATTGCAGATCTTCCACATCGAGGAGGCAAAGAATTTAATCGGGTGCCAAGATATTTACAGTGAAAATAACCAAGCCCTAAGGGATCGAGACTCATTCCCAGACTCAGTCACTTATCGAGAGAATGAAAGGTGCTTATCTCACCTATATCAAGTTCAATCCCTTTTCCCAGAGGGAACCTTCCCATGTAACTATGGATTAATGAGAGAGCATGGGTGAAGGTGTGGGCCCGATCATCTGATAGTTGCAAGCAATCTTGATCAATGGTAGATGATGCATGTCACATCACAAAAGTGTTTGGGACATTAATGCAGAATCATAGCATGGTAATTGTCTTAGTTTGTTACATGTCAACGAGAAAAAGGTGTCACATGGTAAAGCAGAGTAAAGGAAACCAATCCCTTATGGTCACGATACTGCTATTTCGATCCCTCCTAAATTTAACATCATCCAACTCACCTCCAATTTGACCGACCATGCAACACCACCTGGAGTCAGCAGAGCAGTTGAATTGAACATCAATAAAAGTGATGAGGACCTGACAAGACAATGACTCGCCCTCTCGAACCTGTCAGGAATCACCACCTACAAGGCAAGGACCTGATATCTCTCAAGTTGTGATAGAAATCTAGAATGCTTGTATGATTGGACCTTGAGGGACACATCAACACATACATGTATCAATGTCAATCCACCACATGTCCACATATTCATGTTGATTTCAGCATGACGTTGTCCGAGTTTAGTGCATTTTGTTTTTTAGTTTTCAAAGGGTCCAAGCAATGAAAAAAGAGATGCATGTGGAAACAAAGGCATGAGGGAAAATTATTCAAGCGAGTGGGAGGATGATTTTATAGCCTGTGAAATCGATTAGGAAATACATGAATTCTAACAAAACAAATAGCTTCACATCTACGAGTTTTCACTTATTATCATCTTGATGCCAGAATATATTAGGAATTAGTAATCATCACCTTGCCATGTACATTTGCGCGTGTCTTGGATCTTTATGGATCACACTAAGCATAGAAAATCCATGCCCCTCATTAATTGTCTACACAAACACATGTAAATATTTTATAAGAATAAAACCGCAGGAATCACAATCCACGAATATGTAAATATCATGAGTACTAAATAGGATTTAATCGGATGACGGGTGTTTCTGATGATGACCCACCCGTATTGACCCTCTTCTCAAGAGTGGGTTGTGAACCATCTTGGCCGCAAATGTTTGGAGAGTGTTTTATTTATTGTATACTATCAAGGAAATCCTTCTCTAGTATCATTTGCATGATATTCAAGGTGAAGGGGCATTCGAGAGTCCAACCTAAAGTGTATCGTCCAATCCCATCGGTGCACTAGAGAATCTTGAAGCAGAGGATACAATGAGTTGGTCCATTATATCTAATATCACTAAGCCCTGTTAGTTGGAAGGAAACATTTAGTGCATCATCCTAATAGCCAAAGTAAAAGACTCATGAGGAAATGATGGGAATCAATTGATCCATTTAGAGGGACTTGAATGAAGGCTCAATTGGACGAGGAGAAAACACCCAATAAAAATAAAAGAAGGTCTCAACTGGTGGTAGGAGTCAGTTTCTTCCCAGTAAAATCTTGTAAAATCAGTTGGAAAGGTGGGGGAAGTTGAAAAACAAAACAAGGTATCTGTTGGTCCTAAATTCTACACCTGACTATGAAAGGGGAAGAGCTAGGCCACCTCAAGTTTTGGAATGATTTGATTTTAAAAATTTTAGTTTGTTGGTCAGTTGGATGGTTGGTTTTACCAAGAAAAAAATATGGTCAGGTTGGCAAGGTGATATGACTATAGGTCATCCTTGGCTTGCAGAAAACAAATGATAAACAATTGAGAAAATAGAGAGATTAACGAAGGAAGAACAACAAAAAAATCAATGAATTACCTGTCGCAAGAAGTATAGGACTTAAAATAATATTTCAAGGCATAAAAAAATATCCAAACACAATTATTCCCACAGGTTTCAATAAAAAAAAATCCTTTACTAAAGAATTATATATTTTTCAGGTTGCATGTCAATAAAATATGATTTATAACAATAGATGGAAGGAAAATGAGATGTACTTTACACACATCAAAAATTGCATTCAAGATAAGATAAAAACACATGTATATTTAAATATAAAGAACACTGTCATCAAGAGCATATTCACCAGGTTGAGAGCTTAATCCAATCATTCAACAAGTTCAACCAATTTGATATATTGATTTCCTTCCCAAAAACCGACCTCCCATCCATACAAAAATTGCATATTTATCATTGTTGCATAGGTTCTTGCCCCTTTGAAATTGAGGGTTAACTCTACACTATCAGTAGGAGAACAAATTGTTGAATTAAGTAAATATTATTGGAGTAGAGTAATGCATACTTCAAACTTAACTTAACAAAAATAGGTGGTTCATATCAAACACACAAGACCACTTATTATTCCTTAATTTAAAAAGTATTTAACTTAAACAACTAAAACTGCTACTAATGATAAAAATAAACTGATGCATATGTTGAAGTGAACTGGGCCTTGACAAAACTAATCGGGACTGATAGAACGAGGTTCTGAATTCAGTACTTATATCCATGCGCATTGTTGGAGGCCAACTGGGAGATAAATGGATAGACATGCATCCTCTTTAGGTACTCCTTCATAGCAGTGTTCTTCTCCAAATTATCTCCTTTAGAAAGCAGCAAGTCTTCAAGTGTTTCTTATGAAGTCTTTGATACTTCTTCTGCAGTTTGGAATACAATTTTCCCAATTCCTATATTTGGTGTTGCAAGTTCTGAGCTTGAAGCTTCAGTTCTTGCACTTGTTGGTTGTTGTTGACCCTCTCTTTTTTCACCACAACCTGCCTCTTCTTCTTGTTTTGCTTTGTGATATACTTGTTGTAGGTTGGACAGGCTTCATCAATATTCTAGGCTTAGGAGATACCCTAACCTCTATCTTGTCTTCACTTGCATTACCATCATTCTGCGAATAGATCACTTGTTTCTCTTCCTTCAATCCCACAGATTTCAATAAATAAACCCAAGGAATTTCAATTTTCTTTAAACTGAAAGAAACCAACAATTTGATTAAGCCTTGATGGTACAGGTTCCTATGAGTAGATTCAGGGTGGATTTGAACCCTCCTAGCCATTTTGGTCAGGATTTTAAGAAGGTAATATGGTAATTTTATCTCTTTGTCTCCACTTAGATGCATAAGGAAACAAAGGTGATAACAATGTACTATGGTGAATCGACCCCAACCTATTATATACCTATGCACCGCTACTAGGATTCCCTTCCAATCTTCCTCTATCCATGACATAGGGATTCCTTGGCTCAAGTCAGGGTCTTGGTGCTCGAGAACCAAGAATTTGTTTGATAGTTCGGGAGGAAACTTGTATTTCTTAAACCACCTTTCCCCACATACAGGGAGAGCGCAAGATCCTCCAACGAAGTGCTCAATAATATGAATACAAATATCCCCAAGATGGGTTTGGAAGCCCTCAAATGTCTGCATGAAAAGAATAGCTATGCCTATGTGGTATCCTTCAAATGCACACAAGAATTCATATCATTCTGGCTTTATGAAAATTACCTTGATTTTAGGTGTTGGAACAAATAATGAAATTTTGTCTTTCGGTAGCTTAGGAGGAAAAACTTTATAGTGTTTAGCTACTGAAAGTGCAAACTTTCGGTAGCTTAAATCTCAAGTTTCATATGCCCTTAGCTGCCAAAAGTGTAGATGTGTTTTTACCCATAAATAAAGTCATGAGGAGGCACGAAAAGAATGCAATAAATGACAATAAATCATTATAATAAGGTTTTACATAAATGCCATGTCACCATTTCGGGTTTTCAGCAGTCGGGAGTTTGGCCGCCATAGAGATTTTGACCATTGCTCTGTTTCCTCGAAACCCAAAAGCTGAAATAGGGGTTTCGGGACTTTCGGTGGCTTATGGCGCTCTGAAATCTCACTGTTAGTTGCCGAAATCCAAGACTTTCAATGGCTAAGATACCCCTCTTTTGGGCCTGTTAGTCACCGAAATCGCAGGTTTTTTCCAGTGACAAATCTGCCTTAAAAAAAATCATTTTTATCAGTCGTGGAGAGGTCTTTTTCCACGTTTGAATTGTCTATAGACATCTACAGATCCTAATATTTCCATTGTTTTATTCATAATTTCATTTAAATCTTGGGAAGGCAGTCAAAAGTCCCCCAAAAGATGAGGTTCATTTTCATAAATGTGGCATTTTTTACTATGCTGAGTCATCATTTTCAAATGATGATTCTAAGGGACTGGAGTATCATTTTGAGAAACGGTCAGAGGATGTTGTGCCTAACACATCATATATCAATAGCCTCTCTCATTTTTCCTACAGGCATCACATATTGGGATAATTGAATCCATCTATGATCCCTAATTTGTGGATCTCATTTTTTCCTGTTTTGACACATGTTTGTAAAATGCAGATCTAGGGAAAATGGAAATGGATCTCAGGGCACTGAGAGAGGTTTTTTATTAGAACAAAAAGATTCACAAAATAATCTTTAGGTTTATACAAAACTGTCACAATTCGACAGATACAGAACCATAACCACAGCCCCAGTGTTCAGCAGTTTGGCCTATTTTCTATGGCAGAATTTTTTCGAAATTGATGGTAACTGTTGTTATCTTTTGGGAGAAAATTCGACCTCAATACCTACATGAGATACATGTTCATTTATAGAGGGATTTATTTTGTAAATCGAATCATTTTTCAGTTATTCGAAAGAGGGTAGAAGACTTATATTATTGTATCTTCTTGAAGAAGAAAAAGGGGGCGGGGACAACCCGGGGACCTTTTAGAGGCTGGGTTTGTAATGCCTTCATTTTCAGAAAATATAGAACAGAATGCTAAGAGATTCTACGCCTTGTCACTGTCTAATTATGTCTTCTTCCTATTTTATTGTTTCTGAAGTTTTCATTACTTCTCTTTCTTCCTTCCATTCATTAATTCAACTTGTAATGGTTACAATTCAGTGATACTTCTACTGTAGCTAATTTAAAGCATTCCTTAAAGTGCAGTTTTTCCTCTATTTTGTTGTGAGTAGAACAAGACCTACATATTAATTTTTTTTCCTTATTTACAAGTTTAATTTGTTCATAGATTTTCCTCTATCTTGCTATGAGTGAGACAAGACATGTGTTCAGATATTTGAAGTTTGGTGTTATTTCTTCTATTGAAAGGAAGACTAGATTTATCAGAATTAGATACCTGGCTTTTTCTTTCAGTTTTGTTCATCCCCTATATTCTATCCATCCTCATGATTTTGAAATAAATTTAGTAGATGAGGTCATGCCTCTTCGTTTCTGATCTATAAATGAGTGAAAGGCATGTTTCATACCTAGTTCTATAAGCCTCCTATGACTGATCAATCAACAAAATTTATTTCATTTAAATTGTGCTAAGGCTTGGCTCTATTACAGCCTAGAGTTAACTCTTGCGACAACATTTTTCTAGCGTCGTTGTCGGGGATGGAGGAATGAATCTATATTCTCTAGGATATGACAAAAAGTTTAGATCTATTCCTTGATGGTGAACAAGGGATAGGAATTCAATTGGTTGTGATCATTCACCTAGAGAATCCTTGGTTCAAAGACTCTACCTGATTCACTGGAGACTTCATTGGTCTCAAAATGTCGAATTCGTTCACCGCTTAGATTGCTGCAAGGTTTTCTCCTATGGACTTTACAAATGTTTATGGTTTTCTAGACTCTGTTCTAGAAATTAAAATTTGGGAAGACGTCCTTCCTAAATTTGGAGGATATGTGGATGACAATCCTGCTCAACACTTGTTTGAATTCCACAATCTCATGATGAATTAAATGTACATCTTGAAGATGTCCTCATGAAGCTGTTTATGTTTTCGTTGGAAAGAGATGCTAGACTCTAGTATAAATATTTACCCCATTCCAGTATTCCTTCATTGAAAGATTTTCACACACTTTTTCATCAACATTGTAAGAGGATATATTCAGCTGAAATCCTTTTTGAAGATTGTTGTAATATAGAATTCATAAGACAAAAATATCAAACAAATCCTCTTGAAGAGGAGGAAGGAATATCAGAAATTTATCAAGTTGATGAAGATGATTAGTATGAAGAAGTGTTGGCTGATAAAGAAGCGGGATATGATAGCTCTTGTGATCATATTCGAGAAGAAGCTATTCAACATCACGGTCAACCTACAGAAGAGAAAGAAAATAATTGTTGTTTTATCCAGAAAATACAAAGACCACCTTCTCCCTTGACTGAAGAAGAAATAGATCTTCTCCTACATAGTCATGTTACAACCCCTGCTTACATAGATTTGCAGTGTATACACAGTCTGGGATATGAGAGTCGGACTTCTTCCATTTCTGAAAATGTAAATCTGATTTTACATAATGACAGTCATGTGTTTAATGAAACCTTACAGGAAGTTAATGAACCTATTTATGATGATAATTTCCAGCCAGGAAATCATCTTGTAAGCCATGTTTTGTTTCATGAAGAGGATAGGGTTGTCACATTTAATAGTTTTGAAGGAAGTTCGTTGTTCAAGGATGTTTTAGACTATGATTTGGAGGAGTATAAATTTGAGATAGAAATCATGCCAGAGAAAGGATCAGAGTTGCTCATGGTTGATGTCCCGGGCATTTTTATGACTAATGACATTTTCGAGTTATCTATTGAACCTAAATATGATGAGTATAGTGATGATTATTACATTGTTTCTGTAGAACAACTTGCTGCAGATTTTTCATGGAGGGATGATGGTCTTCAGACAAGATTGTGCCCTGATTTTGGAGATTCCATTGCAGATGATATTGAAGGGTTCTCATATATTCTCTTTGAGAATGATCCTGAGCATTATAAATTAGAACGTAGAGTAGTCCTAGATGTTTTAAAACCTCAGGACCATATATTTTTCCAAGATCCTTTTGCTGACCTTTTAGATTTATTTAATGGAGGAACATGCTATGTCATAGATATTTTGTCACGGGAATTGAGGAAAAGTTTGAAAAATCATGATCAACAGCATTTCAGATGGAAGTTGCCAATTTCCTTTTTTAGCCTGCTCAAAGAAAGTGTGAGAAGATTTCAAATAAGTAGACAGTTTTTGGATTGGCTTCACTGGCATTTTTGTATCATTTGATTCAGTGGAAATGTTTCGGTAGTTAGAGTAGGTGATGTATATAAATAAGCTTGACTTTGAGCATTAAAGTACATCAGTGGTTTTAAGTATGTTT
>SNQJ01S0162440.1:6041-21456 GCA_010110895.2 Picea sitchensis
AACTACAATACCTATATTGTCTGGAACGTAATGTTGCACATGATTAAAGGTTGATTGCAGATTCCTACGATCTTTCAAAGAAATTAGTTAGATTTGATTGTCTATTTTATTCCTTGACTTTATGCGAACCCGTCCAACCCTTTCAAATTGTGGTTTATCCTTAGTTGAATGTCTCTGACGATGATGTTGTATATTTTACTTTGCGGGCTCAAAAAACATTGTTGTCTCTTAGTCATGATATTATATGGAGACATGACACTGACAATTTTATTTTATCTCTGCTTCTAAAGTGCAAAACAATTTGTCAATTTCTTCAGCATGGTCCACATTTGTAGGAAAATTTTTGAACGTATTTCTCTCTCTTTTATTGATCGATGCATGTAAAAATTGCAATATATCAACCTCAGAGATTGGATTGTTCAATGTTTATCTGTCGATATCAACATGATCTGATAAAATATTTACATGGTTAAGGTTTTTTTGGTCTTCTGGTAACAGACTCATTGTCATTGTTTGATTTAAATCAACTAAAAATGTAGGTTTGTCAATAATCCAACTTGAAACATTTGGTAATGTATTAATGTATAAATCATGTTCACTAGCCCACATTTGGACTTTGAATACATGCTTACAAACATTTCCATTAAACGGCCGATCACAACTACAAAAATTAAACTCATACCCTGTGTATATGAAAGTATACCAGGTATCGAGAGTATCCTTATTTTGACTACGAACTAGAAATTCATTCATACTTTTTGGGTCATGCAAACAATATTCATCTAGGATCTGGATTTCTCTAGTGTTTGAGTAATTCTCTTGTTTCTCACACTTGGTAGGCTTTATAAATCCTACTTCTTTTAAACGTTGATTATGAATATAATATAGTTCAACTTTTTCAATAAGATGAAAAACAAAAAATCCACCTATTTGTGGCATAAATTGTTATCCTCATATAGGTAACTATATTTTAGATACTTGTGGTAGGATTCAATTTCATTATTGGTGTGTTGATTGGAATGTGGAAATTTTCTACAAGCTTTTTCCCACATATCTGGAATCTTTTTTATCATCAACTAAAAAATAAAGTATAAAAACATGCAAGTATGGAATAATAGTTATGAGTCAATGTTACATAACACTTATATATTTTGTTATTGGATAGCCAAGTGGTGTTAAAATATTTTAGAAACTTTTCCTCTTCGCTAAATTCATGAAATTTTCTTGGAACTACTTTTCGTACAGACTCATCATTTTGGCAACTATGCATGATTTCTCCTAAAGAACGAAGAATGTGAACTTTGTTTTCTTTGAGTTTCACTTTGCTTCAAACATTGTTTACCCATGCTCGATGGATATGCCATACACATAGTAGAATTGGTTAAAATCCTGAAATAATATTACATTAGAAGAGAGTATATTATGTGAATGCAACATGTTTTTTTCATGTTTTTTTTTTAAATAAAACAAATATTGAACCTTAATGCTTGAATCTCAGCAGTAGCATCATTTGTGATAAATGCATGTACATGCCAACCTGGGCATTGTTTCATTCCCACATCAAATAAAGCTGATAACCATTTACGAATATCATTTGTAGAATTACGTGATGAAATCACCCAAGCCACTGGAACACCATTATGATGTTTGTCGAATACCATCAACGTATAAATTTGATACTACATTAAGAAAACATAAGTGTTAATATAGTATTCAACACATAAAAATCGATTGTAATCACCATAAAGAAATGAAAATGTTGATTATATGCACCCCATACATATTAGTACTAAATGTTGAATCCATGGACATAGCATTGATGTGTTAATCAATTACCATCATGGAATGCATCCAATGGGTTTGTATGCCTAGAATGAATGGTATGTTTTGCACAATATCTAGCTTTTGATAGGGGAAAAAAACTATCTAGGAACTTATTATACCAACATTCAACACTTGTTGGATCACTCTCATCGTTCATATATTCTTTCTTTCTAATATTATGGTAAATGTTAGAAATATCCATCCTTGTCATTAAAGCATCATGATTTACCCCTATGAATAACTCACCATATCGGTGTTTCACATCAAAGATGAATTTTTCCCAAACCATTGTGACAATAAAACCATCTCCAATCATATTTTCTACACTAGTTTGTATATCAAAGGACACATTTGGTGCATATTTGAATGTTTGAGGTCTACCCACTGCATTCTTCTTGTGGCACATGCCACCAGATTGATCAATGTTCCTACACTCAGTGTATGTTAGAATATCATCATTTGGACACATATAAAGTTGATGCATGATGAAATGACATCTTCAACCAACTTTAATGATTTGGCGTGGATTACGTTTCATTTTTGTTGATCCATGTGGATTCATTGTAATCTCACCACCTAATATTTTGCGTGTTGAATCCAGACCATATGCACACCAATAACTAAATAAGAACAATGATAACAAATTAGTAAACATGTCAACACAAGTTTTTCATAATAAACTAGAATCAGAAGTTCATAATTATATTAAACAAATAAAGACTCACATGGCATATTACAAACATGTGTTAATGCATGCACATACAATCTCCTCCATTTCTTTAGATCAATTTGTATTAACAACAAATTGAGTGGGATATTCTTAATCTGATTTCTCCCCATTCATAAAATCTTCAATTCGACTATATGGAATAATAGCAACTTGATCCCCTCCAATTTGGTTCCATGCTAGATATTTAGCTGGAAAATCTATCATATCTTCTGGATCTTCTGTGTCCAATTCCATAATGTCTTCCCACTTTCCCATCTATAGAATACCTATACAATTTTATTTTTTTTGGAGATAAACACTTATGACATTAAGTTGTTATAAATATTTGCCAGTGATACCTAATACTAAATGTTACTTTACAATCCATTTTATGTGATTTAGTGTTGTATAATATAAATTACATAACATTATACTTGATCCATGGATGGTAGTATAAGGTGACCCTAAAAGGGTTAGCCTCGTGTGAATGAAGTTGGATTGGGTCACCCTGGTGGGTAACACATTGTTATGGGATGTTGATGTTTGAACATATGTTCAAATAGTTTGAAGGGATGTTTAGAGATGTCATGTATGGAAAATTGGGTGTAGGTGCAATCATGGTATGTGATGGTTGAGATGTAGTTTTGTGTGTGAAAGTTTGATCTCCTCCTCATTGTGATGAAGGACTTGTGGGTAGGTTGTTTGGGATGTTGGAACCAAACAAGTTAGAACCTAGCAAGGTTGATCCTAAAACAATTGCACTCACCAGTGTATGGGATGATTGAGATGATGAATCTTTCAAGTTGGGGATACCTTTCAATATTAGGGGTAGATTCAACAAGTGTTTAGAACAACGAGGATTTTGTGGTTCCCCTATGATGTTAGACTAGATAGAAATATGTATGTGAGTTTCGATGAGTGAAAGAAATGAACAAGTGCTTTATGTAGTTTTGGACTAACTGAACAATGTTAATCGAATATGGATGTAATCAATAGTGGATATCATACATAAAAAAAACCAATCAATGTAACGGCCCCAACGTTACGACTACCTACGACGCGACGTAAAAACATTTTTATTTTTGTTTTTGTAGAAAAGCCAACGACGAAAATAATTAAACAACACAACTTGACGACGAACACAACGCTACAGCTTTGGTAACAAACAAAAATGACTTATTACACTAACACATGATGCAATTGGATGAAACATGCGATCATCAATAGACAGAAAGAAACGACTACCCAACCGACACAAGCAAGACAATGCCTACCAGCTAAAGGACATCATCAACAAACTAACATATTGGCTTCAACAACCAGGAACTACAACCTCTACGTTGCTCAATACCCAATGCCTTAAGGCATTACAAAAACAAGTACCAACAACAATTACAACGAACTAATGACCACATCAGGAAGCACAGACTCTATCCAAGTTATCATTCACGTCTATCCATCAGGGAGCGCAATGATCTTGTAATCAGGAATCATGTTGTCAGAAGGTGATAGGTGTGACAGTAACCATGGCACAACACAACATTTGTAGACCCTTAACCCAATATAGATCCCTCGCGCTAGGAGACCGAATTAACTGTCAAAAACATGAGGACTAAACCCAAGAACCCAACCAACAATCGACAAGACAACAAGACAAAAGGAAATCTGATGATTATAACCATCATACATCACATTAAATTCCTAAATCCACATAATTCATACAGTCTTTAAACGGATCCTTATTTACCATTTAGGGGATAACTACTTGTTTTTGTTCACATTGAAAAACAAGAGAATTAGTATATGCACTTGACATAATCAAAACTGATACTAGTTTAATGAGGAATGAAAAGATGAATTAAGCCATGTTTGCATAGTAAGAAGTATATTCTCTAAAAGGCACTAGTTATTCCCTCATGACTCCTTGACAACCTCAATTGGTAAAAATAATTATAATCAAACAATTAGTTCATGGAAACTAATTATGTTAAAAATACATATTGTTCATCGTAGCTAATGGTAATAAAAATACAATTGGTTCATGGTAATTGCATCAATCTATACATGTTAAATCATTTTAATCAAAAAACTAGTTCATGGTAACTACGTCAATCTGTATATGTTAAAATAATTATAATCAACAACTAGTTCATGGTAACTACATCAATCTCTACATGTTAAATAATTATAATCAACAACTAGTTCATGGTAACTAACTAATGGTAACAATTAGTTTTTGTCTAGTAATTATATGTTGCTAACTATATACTGTCTAGCATTGATATGCTATCCATTAATGAAACTATGTCTAGCAATGATATTGTTGTCCAAATATGTACAGATCGTTGTCAGTCAATCATTACAATTACAACATACAACAAAATCGTTGTCATTACATATATCTTTGTCACAGATTATATGTTAAATCGTTGTCACTTAAATTTGCTATAATTATATCTCTGTCACACACTATATATAAAGTCACTATCAATAATTATAACTCTGTCACACAATAGATATTAAATCTCCGTTAAACATTACATAGAAAGTTGTTTCCACTAAAAGAATCGTTGGCTAACAAAAAAATCACTATCTACCACAACATGATATCTAACACAATAACACTATCCATAAATAGTAGTTGTCTAACAAGAGGGAGCCATTTAGAGAAGATATCCCCTAGAGTTTCTATGTTATCTCAGAAAAACCAGGGAATTAAATCGCTATTACTTATTGCTAATAAATTACGGTTGTCCATCCCATTCTCGAATCGTTGGCTATCATTAATTAATTTCCCAACAATTGATATATATATCATTATCCATATAGCGTTATCTGTGACGTAGATGATATTGTTGTATATTAATTCTAGGATATGTTGTCTAATAATTACTTTCTATAAAACACAGCCATAAAAATGAACTCATATAAAAAATAGTCATATAACACATTGTATATTCAATCAAAGGGGATTCACTACCATTCAAACATTGTCTATAAGGTATTCATGACCATTAAAACACAGGTGTCAACAATGAAATTCGCGGGTAGATTCGCAATGATATTCACAGTGATATGGTAGTGATGTTGTAGTGTTATTGCAGTCAATATATGGAAATTATAAATTCTCTTTCTTTGATACATCTAAAATTTAAATTATTGATAAATATATTGGTAAATCTGTTGACATCACTGGATAAAATTGCTGAAATAAAATTTTCACTAGAATAAATAGTTGGAAAAAATTATCATTGGAATAATTGCTATGTAAATATCAGTCCAGGTGTCCCAATTAATATGCAAAGATTTGATGTGTCGAGATTCACGAATTTATAGATTCGTTGTATAGATATTCGTTATGTAAACAGTGAAATCCATGTGTAAAATTTGAAATCGTTGTGTAAAGGTGAAATCACTGTGTAAAGAGTGAAATTGTTGTGTAAAAATTGAAATCGCTGTGTAATTGGGAAGGAGCCAAGGTGATCGGAAATTATCATTCGAAAATGCAGAGTGTAAAATGCCATCCAAAATATGTAACAAGATCGCAGACTTATCAAAAACACAGACACGTGAAAAATGTTGTCACACAGTCATAAAACGCAGTGATTATCATATTTAAAATGTAGGGATTAACATATTAAAATGCATGGATTAACATATTAAAATCATGGAGTGAGAACTGGGCATTGCATCATTAAAATTGTGGAGTAAGAACTATGTTGCGACATCCCCAAAAATAAATTATTTTTGAAAGTCGAAAAATTGTTAGAAAATTATTAGGTTTTTGGTAAATTCGAATTTGGAAATTTTTTTCCATTTATGGAAATTTCGAATTTCAAATTTGATAAATTGTAATTAATTATTATGATTGTTGGGTAGAGACCTAATTTTACCCAACTAACTGTTTGACTATGACACTTATATGTAAACATAATATTTTTTTTAATTATTGTAGGAGGAAAAATGGAACAACCATGCTAAATTCAGCTGACCATGACTCCATGAGTGGGGAACATGTTGGAACTACCTCGGGGTTGATTGTTACAAGTGGAAAATTAGCAATTTGGCCATTGGAAGCCCCTGAAAATCAGGGATTTAGAAAGCTGTGAAAATTCCCAAGAGAGGGAAAAATACCTAGGCAAAAAGGATTGTTTGATATATAACATATGTGAGGAGGACTATGACACTTATATGTAAACATAATATTTTTTTTAATTATTGTAGGAGGAAAAATGGAACAACCATGCTAAATTCAGCTGACCATGACTCCATGAGTGGGGAACATGTTGGAACTACCTCGGGGTTGATTGTTACAAGTGGAAAATTAGCGATTTGGCCATTGGAAGCCCCTGAAAATCAGGGATTTAGAAAGCTGTGAAAATTCCCAAGAGAGGGAAAAATACCTAGGCAAAAAGGATTGTTTGATATATAACATATGTGAGGAGACATGACGTTGCCTAGTATGTTGGGGAAAGAAAGACAGAGGACTTGTTGTTATGAACACTAAAGTATAAGTGTGAGGCAAGGAGGAGACTACATGAGGAAACACATTGTTGAAGAGGAGATTCCAAGTTTTCTCTCATGGATTGATGGTCAGGCTAGGGGGTGAATTGGGAAAGTGATTTGACTTCCTATTCTACGGTTGGGAGGAACGTGGTTGTTCCCTTGGTTATCCCATGAACTAATTCATGTATGTTTCTCTACTTCCTCCTTTCATAATTATGCCATTGAGATAATTGTATGCGGTTACTATCCTAGATGATTATCTTACTGTCATTTGTGTTAGATGGAATTACAGGGTTGTTGTAGATTAATTGTGGTAGAAATAATTTCTTTCGATTAAAGACTATAGCTATATGATCATAGTATACTATCTGTTGTAGGAATGACCTAGTTTACTACATAATGTATCTATATGGATTTTTGTAGGTTCTTTGTTGTAGTAACAAAACCAATATATTAATATATGAATTTATAAAAACAATGTGTTCTATCTGTAGTGGAAATAGAGACAAATCTGGACGGTAAACGGTATCACAAAACTACTGTGTATTAGTCATGCCAAGGACGGATCTATTATTCTTGAAGCAATAAATTAATCATGCAAATCCCAAAATTACAAGTCCTAGAAAGATTCTATCTGTCATGAGATCATCATGAGTCATACGCATTTAAGCATTCAACTTTTGTAGTGAAATTTCAATCTGTGTAAACATTTAAAGAAATCTAGAAAGAATTTAGGAGTATTATATTCATTTATATTTTTATAGATTAATAGGCCCGAATTGGGATGAACAATTTCTATAATAAGGGATTCACGAAATATTAAACAACTATATGAATGCAGCTATGAATATATTCATGTAATTGTTCATTCAAAAATCGTTACAGTGGATGACATAGAGTTGGTAGTATGAAATTGTAAAGACCTGCACCTATATTGAGTAATTAAATTGAAATCTTCTAGCAATTGTATCGAACCACGCATAATAAAAAACATGGCTATATATACATATATATAGATAACTTGGATATATGTATATATAAAGAAAATGTTCCAGATTAGTTACAGAGTCGTGTCCATAAGATATGTTACACTGATAGTCTCAGACTTGTCTTAATACCTAAGGCTTAAATGTTGTCATCACCGAATTTGACAGGAAAATGAATAACTCAGACATTCGAATGCTCGAAAACAAGGTAATTAGTTCCAAAAAACTTTGAGTGCACTCCGAATAAAAACAAAAAAAAAATTGTCTAAACTATTATAGGTCCAGGATAAAACATCACAACAACAAACACAATGATTTTTACTTCCAACACTCTTTCATGTGTGCCTAGGATCTACGGTGTCAAAAATCAAATTGAAGTAAGTCTACAGGAATGAAAATAAGATATAATATTCATAATTTCATTCATTTCAGAAATGTCGAGGAAATAGTCCCAGTATACGAAGGAAATCATTTCGTATTTTTTCCATTCTAATAATGCTCAAGATAAGACATAGTAAGAATCCAACTTAGTCTTTGGCCAATTATACAAACTTTAAAGTCGACCCTCTGACTCGATTGTGAAGAGAAGTAACAGAGATAAAGACTAGAATACAACGAACCAATATCTACTACAGATATAGTTCCTTAGTTGAATCCTTCTACCATTAACCGTCAAGGCCTTCTTGGAAGAGGCAAGATGGAACTCGAGTACCTCTTATGCGGGTGATAGAAGGAAATATCCATGAGTGTTATCGCATGGTCAAAACCCCTACACTGAGTTGCGAGAAACACCATTAATGCTTTGTTCAACAAAAATACGAGTAAAATAAAACAAGTAACAGTGGGAAAGGAATCGCCAAAGTAATACTTAACTTTAAATGGAGGGATTTGATACCCTTCATCGTTGCAATGACCTTAGTAACTCTCCAGACCAAAAGGGGAGGAGGAACCCAAGAATTTTTTATAGGTACCCTCGCAAATCATAAGGGTCCCATCATTAGTAATAAGAACTAGTAAAAATTACAGGAAGAAAATCAAAGCGAATCTGTTATTAATTTAAATTAAAACAAGAAGTACAAAGAGAAAATATCCCATCACTATTCATAAACTTCACCCAGGATTAATATTTTTATCAAATGATGCTTCCCACCCCAAGAAGGATAATAACAGACTCATCACTGTAAGTAAGTAGGGTATTAAGGGAACTATTCGGGTCGTAGACATGGGGTAACAAGGTAACAAAAGGATGTCGAAAGGCTTGAAGACAACCCCAGCGAGATCTATTCCCAATGTAAGTTTAACCATAAGAGTTTACGAAGTATGACAACTACAACATAGATTCCTACAACAAAAATAATAATAACTAGAGTTGTAGCCAAGACTTCTCCCAATGTGCTAAAAGAACCAAGAATCATCTAATAACCAGAATACAGTGCTAAATAAATCGTATCCGGGAGAATGATGATATTGTTCCACCTGGTAATGCTCTTCCCAAATGACAGTGTGCTTCGACGGGAAAATAATATGCAGAGCCTTTCGAAAGGACTTCACAATGAAAAAATAAACACGATAAAACCCTAAGAAGGACCTTAACTACTCAATTAATTATTGAAGGTATGCAGGATGGTTAGCCATGTGACGAGGGCCGAGATGGCGCGTCAAGGATGAATGAAAAACCAAGCAGAAGCATCGTATTTCACGCATACTAGTCTACCATTAATGGAATATTTTGAGCATTAACTTCTTCCTGACAGCGTACCACCCCCTTCACATCAATACACTGTGAAGTAAATGAATCTCTCTGTGTTTCGACTAGTGTGAATGTGTATAATCCAACTGGATTGATTCAGTTATCGTATCGTTCAAGAGGAAGCTATTTCGAGCATCCCTTCGTTAAGTTAAAAGTTAGTTCCAACCTTGTTAATCAAATTCTGTTAGGTAAATGGTTCGGGGTCTCCACTAATCACGAGGAATCATGATAAGATCACCTATGATCGGGATTGGTATATGGAAGCTAAGTGCATATCGTTAAGTCACATATTCCTACTGTAGAGTACAGGCCCGATCCCATACCTATATGTATATATATATATATATATATAGGGTAAAACTTCTTTAGTTTTGTTGAAATACACAATTTGGATACTATTGCACGCGACCTATAGAAATCTCTTATGTAAAAGGGATACTAGGAATATAAGCCCCAAACCTAATCTATGGTATAGATATTATAGACATAGATGAGTGGGTTGGGAGGAAAAGGGGAGTTACTAAAATCCTCAGAGATTTAACCTTATAAGTTCTATATCAGGCAAGAGCGAAGGTAGGTAAATTTGGCATCTTGTAGTAGGTCAAAAATAAATTGCATCACAGAAGATTTATGGCGGAATGAAGGTTTCTTCTCCCTTTCCACAATAAACATATAAAGTGTGATTGAGATTCATGCCTCCTATTAAAAAAAAAAAATTATGACAAAATTGAGGTACGTTACATGTGCATTATGTCACTAAATTCATGGAGTAAATTCTTTGTAATGTGCCAAGGCAATGGTGGCATGAATGTTGGCTAAAGTTCCAAGTAATTAGCTATCTAAGGAGAAAATCGTAGAGTAAAAAGAATTTATAGTGGTATGTAATATAACGCAGAAATTTTACCAATCCAAGCGTTGGGATTTATCATTAAAATCGCAAAGATTATACCAATCAAGGGGATGGGTAATATGCCAAGATATCACAGAGATAAATCAATTAGAGATGAATAAAACAAAAATTCAGAGATACTCAATCACAGGAAGGGGCAAGGACCAATCATTCACCAATGAATCAATCAATGCAAGGATACTCATTTACAAGAAGGGAGCAAGGATAAGAGATCAATCAGAAAAGAAAAACGTCGAGATAAGTAAGGGATAGATAATTGGAAGAAATTTATCCTTCACTTACTATCCATGCACAAAAAATTAGGGCATTTGAATCTATAGGTCTTTAAACACCATAGTGAGAACCATCGATTTGGCTCCTGACCGAGTGCTCAGGAACAAACTAATAATTAAAGGGATAAGGAAAAAACACAATTTTCTTCATAATAATCAATAAAACAAACACAAAGAAGTCATATCAATCAAATTTTGGGTTCACCAAGGGAATCAATTCAAAATACATCGAGCATAAGGCTGGGATGACTTTAAGATCTTGATTATAAAACGATTAATAAAGGATAATATTAATACAATAGAAGTACAATACTCGAAGCAAAACAACAATATTAAACTACCATTCAAAAATAGACGCATGTGTACCATATTCTAATGAAAAAACTCTGAGACGGTGTCCCACGAGCGCTCCATCCAACTTCTTCTTGCCAACCAATGTGACCTCACTGGTACCTCCCAATCAACGCTAGGGGTACTCTTCTTCCCCCTGAGCCCCCCGAGCCACAAAGGGGCCACACACACAATACCATAGAACTGCTAGCACCCATCGCGCCTCGCAAGGTCGAGCTACCACTCGTTACCCAAGATGGGTATCCAAACTCCCACAAGAAAAGTTCAGTCAAGGAAAAATTCAGCAATGTAATGTTACACAAAAAGATGATACTCATACTCCTCCTCCATCCTTTTTATAGATTTTTTAAGTAATTAGTTTCCCAAATTCCCATTAAATTCATTTTTCATTAATTTAATTAGGAAAAAACTCCCCCGTACACATGTCACCCATCCCCTAGTTGCACCAGAAATTTATTTTATTAATTATTTAATTATTCCTATTTCCCTCACCCACCTAAAAGAATTCCCAAAAACGCTCCTTGGTTTCCCAATATTCCCTTACAAATATAAAATGACTTAGTCCCTACATAATTCCTAGTTGAGTTCATAAATAGCAAGTTCCCATGGCAAGATTCCTTACTAAGTTAGATATTCAGTTTTTTCTTTATGTTTCCCCTTTTCTTTAGGTTTCCTATTTCTTTTAATTTTCTCTCTTTTTCCTTTTTAACTAAAAATCAATTTAGAAAGTGTAGATAAAACACCCATTTACCCTTTTTTTTTTAACTAAAAATAAATTAGTAAAAGTAGATAAGAACAACCATTTCCATTTTTAAAATTTAATCCTCCATTATAATTTTGAATTTAATAAATAATTTGAATTTCTTACCCCCCCTTCTTGTTACATGTTTATTTATTATTATTATTAATTTTTTTTTACAACGTGTTCTACTTAGACCTAAGTTTAATACTACTAGGTTGGGCGACATTTTCATTAGGGAAAAATTGTTTTTAAATATTACTTATCACATCATTCATTTTAAGGCCGACTAGGTTTATTGACTTAATAGTTAAAATCACGACGTGCCCTTCAGGATGCACTATGTGCTCCAAGGGTGCCACCCGCCTCCTTTCATTTTCCTTGAGCGAGGTGCCTTTCAAGGCGCAATACATGATCCAAGGGTGCCACTCACCTCTTTTCATTTTCCTTGCGCGACGTGCCCTACTGGACGCACTATGTGCTCCAAGTGTGCCACTCACCTCTTCACTGACTTTGGTAGACGTAAAAACCCCTAGAGTCAATACTCCACTAGGTGATCTTGTGGGAGACTAAGGGCCTCTAAGTAATAAGGCCCCTTCCTTATTGTGCGCTCTTTAGAATTATCATGAACGACTGTCGCAGTCTTCCCTCACGACATCGTGGCTCTTCTCGAACTAGGTAATCGTTAACCTACAGTTCGAGCCACAGCGGGAGTGTTAGTAGGATGTGGCAAGGTTGTTGTCAACACCTATCTCTCAAGTCTCTGGTTGTCCTACGTGACCCCTCTACTCCACATGTGAGTCTAGTCACCAAGCTAACGTCAGCCTGCATCCATCAACGAATCATGCCAGCAACAATAGTAAATCATCATAACATCTAATCATATGTACATGTGTCGCATCAATAACATTCAAACCCAACAGTCCTCTCACTGACTCGATCTGGAATCCAAGGGGTTTCAACGATGCCTATGCATCCTTAATGTCCAAAGTCCTGCACACTCACGAGAACTTAGTCAATAACACATGTCTATGTGGATACAACAAAATAACATATCATCAATCCATAATGTCTCATAATCATAATCAAACAATGGATAGTATAATAATCCGGATCACTTTCAAGAAAGTCAAGGATAATTTCGCTCAATGTGTGCAAGAGTAGGATGTTACATACACCCCTTCTTGTTTTAAACTTTGTCCCGAAGTTTCATAGTATGTAAGTGCCAAAATAAAGTGTATCAAAATATCATAAGTCTATCTATCAACAAAAATTGAAATTGTTGGTGCATATCATATGAGTCCTCCAAGGTGGTCGAGTGTGGACTATAGTTGTCCCATTAGACCTTGACCTAATCTACTGTTCGACGACGTATTTTTTGAATGCGATGGTCCAGGATGCAGATTGGCTCAGCTGTGAGTGCACCCTCATCCGATACCTGCAAGGTACTCAAGTCAAAACATGTGTAGGATCACTAACATAAAGTCTCAAACAGAGATTTGAAAGACATTGTGCATACGCCTAAAGGATTAGGAAAGGCTACTCAATAGGCCACGACCCTCTATTTTCCACAATCTCACAGGATCCTACTGTTATCACTGGAATTTTGTCCGCACATGGTTACAAGAACTCATCATCGTCAAACAATAATGAAGTCATTCATGGCATTGAATTAATATCACAACATTCAAAAAAGGTCAAAAACTATATAAAGTAGTGAAAAATTGAGGAGCACTTTGCAGACTTTGGGCGTGTGCGCACATGTGCAGAACAGGAACGTCTAAATTGCACATATGCGCATGATGCGTGACTGTTCGCGCAAAAAGTCGCGCACTTGCTAAATGGCGCATTTATGAAAGTGGTTGGCCTCCCAACCACTTATGGTTTAGCTCCCAAGCCGATTTCACCTCCAAATCCGGGCTGGATCCGAATGGTGGGTTGGTCAAGGACCTAAAAATTCCCTAAATGGCCTCTTTTCACACTACAAGGCAGTTAAACAAGATCCCAAAGCAATGCTATAAAAAGCCATGAATGCACCTCATTTTCTCAAGGAATTCTAAGTAATGTTATGCTTCCTATATTGTTTTAAGGACTCCATCCTTGACAAGAACACATTGGCATCATTACATTGGACAATCCACCTCTCCATTGAGTGGATTTGTGAGGAGTTCTTTCATCACCATTTTCATTTTCTTTGTTGTAAGAAGAGCCAACTAGTGAGGGTCCAAGAGCCTTCCCTTGGAGGAAGAAGGGACTCATAGTCCCCTTTCTTCTTGGTGCTTTGTTTTCATCAATAGATCAAGCCTCAAACATTGGTGACATGGGTCTTTTTTTTCTTGCTATCTCTATGTCCTTATGTTCATGATTTTAATTTTTATTTCATCTATTAGTTTACTTCTTAATCATAGTTTTGTTTTTCTTTCTCTAACTCTTTCCTCTACAGCGGTCCTGCTCAGTAGACCCAACTGAGCTTGCAAGCACCTCTTATTTCCTCACCAAGGTGACAAAAGAGGCACAATAGATTGGTGACTCCATTGGGGAAAGGTATCAATTTCCTACCTCATTTGGGTTTATTTTACTCTTCTTTTAGTTTGCTTAACTTGCAGGTACACTAACCGGCCTAAGCCGACCTGCCAATCATCCAATTCAGAGCAGAATTGAGAGAAATCCATCCAGATTTTTATTTCTCGGTCGTGTACCACATATGCGTAGGTTTTTCATCCCACATATGTGCATCATGCGCCCATGCGGTTTACTCAGGGTTCTGTTATGCGCACATGCGCTTTTTAACTCATCTTTGCTCGCTTGCATGCGCTTTGTGCGCCTCTGTCTCCACTGAGACCCGCGCATTTGTTTAAAAATTCACATTGTAGAGTTGTTGAGATGTGGGGAAGGCCATTTGCCTTCTTAAAAATGATGTCAAGCATGTTTTGAAACTGCGCCACACTTAGTCCCCTCATCATATAAAGGGGTTAGTCAAACACACATAGGCACTTAGGAGGATAAAAATCAATTTCCCTTATTTACTTTTTGCCACATGGATGGCTTGTTTTGACTTATAATATAAGGTGGAAATCATTTTTAATCACATTTAACTCACATTGGGACTCGAAGTTGAGTAGCAATCACTTAGTATTCTCTTCTCTCGTGCCTCCAAGCGATCTTGAGAATCAGAAAAAGATTGTGAAGCAATTTCATCTCCCTTAACAAAGTTTAAAACCTTTAGGAGAGGACAATGGCCCTTCTTGGGACCCCTCTTAGTTTTATTTTTTAAACAGATCTTAATATTGTAACGGGCCCATACATGCCCACATGCTACAAAGATAGGATAGTGTTTGAATTTTTTCTTTCTTAGATCAAAACACTAG